>JABUQX010080236.1:32500-73441 GCA_015478945.1 Trachelipus rathkii
AAACACATAAGACCTTTTCAGAAAGCCAAAAGGTAAGAAAAGGTATATGTAGTATGTTAAATATATATATTTATTTCAGTGTTAATTAAAATATTTCATTGATCAAAAGTCAATAACACAAATTCATAATTAATTTCAAATATGAGAGAAAGGTTAAAATTAAAATATATAAAGGTTGAAGAGCTAAAGATATTTTAAAACTTTGATTTTTGAAAAAAAACAAAAACAAAAACATGATATGACTATGGAAAATGGAGGTTATTTTCGGAATCGGCGCTACAAAATACTTAAGAATCTGCCGTAATGATAAAATCATCAATCTACTTTTTCAAAATGTCGACCTGTGTCTCAATCGGTAGAGCGACAAAGTCGCATGGCAAGGGCCAGGGTTCAATCCCTAGTCCGGATCCTAGGTAGAAATTACCTAGACAAGTTTCCCCTCCTTGAATAGGGCTATGCCCGTGAGGTGTCAACTTTTTATTTTAAAAAAAAAGAAAAAAAAAGAAAAAAAAGGAAAATGGTCTTTATTTTCAATTTAATTTTTTTTTTTTTTTGCTTCATAAAGCAAATCTATTTTTTCCATTTCCTTTTTCCTTTCCTTCTCATCCATTTCTGTTTCCATTAGAGTTCTCTTCAGTTATTTAATTTCCTCTTCCTTTTACTTGCTCTATCATTGCTTTTCTTTTTTTAATATTGTCTACAAATTGCCTCATCACCACCATTTGATTTTCAACAATATTCTTCTTCTAAGAGGGGTGTTCTGAGGGCCTTCAGAATTTTCTCGATTTATCCTATTATTGTGTAGATTATTTTAAGCATGTATTACAAATAATTTATTGATTATTATTATGGATTATTATTATTTGTATTAAGAATTTAATTATTATTATTAATTATTCGCTCTCACTTATTTTTTCAACATCTTTTTTTTGGTTGGCAATGTGGATTTCCTCTTTCGTTTCTCCATCTCTTTTCGTTCTTTAACAAAATTATGTATGCATTTTAATCTTTTACCAAACCTTTTCTATCTACATTTTAAATTTAATTCCGAATCTGTAAACCATAAAATCATTTGCAATGAACTTCTTTTTTACTACATATTGTCAGAGTTTATTTTTTTATCTTTCTTTGTTGGTATTTCTATAATTATTGAAAGATTGTTCACTTTTCGTTGCCTTTATCAATGGTTTCCTCAAGTACTTTTTACCATTTTTCTTGTGTGTAATTTTCAGCCTCTTCCTTTATTTGTTTTATTTGCTTCTTTGTTATGAATGTTTTTCTTATTTAGATGTTTTGAGCGATACTACCGAATCTCATATTCGGTATGCTTCTACTTTTTCTTCCATCATATTTTACTCTTTCTACTAGTACCTTTCTGGGAAATGCTTTATCTCTGGCATAGGTATCACATCATGAGATTTCCCTCTTCTCCCCATCCGGCCGCATCCTGAACCTCTACAGTCGTAAGGTTCTTTTTTTCTGTGGTTGGTTATCTGAACTGGATTGGGAGGATCTTGAAGTTAATATAGTCTCAACTTCTGGGCTATTTTGGATCATTTTAATCATTTGGTTTGCTCCGTCCCTCTTCATATCTGTTACATAGCGAGTAAGGGACAGGGCTTCCAATTCCATGGGCATTTCTTTTAATTTAACTATTTCAAGGTCTTAATCTAGTTTTTGTAGTTTGTTCTCTCCACAACAGACCAGCTGCTACACAATCTTCCCAACAAATTAGTATTGGAAAAACAGCGCCGACATTCACCCATCACTATCTCCTACAACAGTGAATAGGTCAACATTCATTTGCATGTTTTAGCATATGTATTTCTAATAATATTTTCTGATTACATTCGTAGGGGCATTCAGAAATTATAAGAATAATTTTTTTTTTTTAATTACCGTCTCTATTTAGAGGTTTTAATCCTTCATCCTGTTCCAAACCTTGAACCTAAGGTATGAAGGATTTTTAGGTACTCCCTAGCACGAGTCTTGGGATTGCTAGGCTTTTCTTTATCACTTCCATGACCACATCTTTGACTACGATGTTAGGTAGCTTTTTTGCGTATGTGGTCATGCTTTTCTTCACCACTCCAGTCGCTCCAACAACTATTGGTATAATCTCCACCTCCTCCACCCCCCCACATTCTTCTTATATCATACTTTAGTCTTACAAATTTTACTTCCTTTTCTCTCTCATATAATGTTACTCTATTGTCACTGCTTATTACAATCTCTATAATATAGCATTTCTGTGTTTTCTCTCTTACTATTATTTCTTGGTCGGTTATGTGGTGTAGGTATAGATGTTGGTATTGTATGAGGTCGTTATTGAAGGATTATGGCTTTTCCTCATTGTTCTAATTATTTGTGGGCTGGTTGTGCTGTGCCCAGTATTTATCGGTATCGCGTTTTCGAAATTGTATTTTTCCGCGCGCGCATAAAATTTTCATAATGACTACCATATTGGCAAATTGGTGTTAGTGTCTATTCTGTGTATAAATCCCATTACGAGCAGTGTTTTCGGACATTCCTGGTGTCAAAATATAGTTTACTGTTTCTGTTTTTTTCCTTGCACATTCTGCATTTTTCGCTTCGCTTGATTCCTCCTTCATTCTAATATTCTTTTCCTGAACCAGTTTTGATGTCTTAGTATATCTTATTGATCTTGTTGCCGCTAATTAGTGTTCTTCCATCATCTTCTTATTTTTAGGTATCTCCCTGTTAAGGTTCCAGCTGTATGGTTCCTTATCGATGTAGAATCCTTGGTCAAGTACATCTAGTCCTGAAAGTGTTTTTCTCACATACATGCTTCCCTTTTCCATTGGTGATATCATTATTTATTCTTGTTTGCTTGTATTTGTCTTACAGATCTTTTATTTTCATTCCTACTCATTCTGTTTGTTTGTTAAATTCTTCTACCCTCAATACTCTTACTCTTTTTCCAGTAATTATATCCATTTCTTTTTTTTGTACTTGATGTGTTGGGGGTTTCGTGTGTCTTAATCTCGTGCTCATACACCCATCTCACAAATTTACTTTCTCTACTCTCTAAATATTTGCTTAACCCTATTATTTCTGTTTTATTATATTTTGTCCATTTGTGGAAACCCCATTCCTCCTTCATTTCTAGGCACACATCATCATCCCCATCATTTGTTGGTTTTGTAGATAAATTGCGCATGTACATTTTTTCCCTTTTGTTTTTTAACGTCTATCCGCATTTTAATTTCATGTTGGAACCAATCTATTATACCGAAGCTGTATGTGAGGACCGGGGGACTTGCCGATTTCCTTAAATGGCGATAGATGATAATTTTATTTTCTTTGGGTTTTAATCCTGATTCTGAAATGTTTAAGGCATATGTAATTTTAAAGTTTCCTTTATAATTACATTCATAGGAAGGCGAATCAAGAAACATTTAAGTAATTTTTAGACATTAGCATGTTTAAGCAATATGTAATTTTAGCTCCTTTCCTTATTACATGGGTAGGGAGCAGTAATGGGGATAACCGCCATTGGCTGTCAATTTCTCGACCGTTTCAGCCAAAAACCTCACAATAAGCTTTTTGAAGTGAAAAAGAAGGGAATCGAGAGAACCTGGCACCGATTCCTCTCCGGCGCACCTAGGACTCTTTATGGTTCGTTCCATTCTGTTAACTTCAACGAAGTCAAATTCTAAGGACTGCAATTCTAAGAATACCAACTAGGCTTGACATCATGCCATCCGCATATTTAAACTAAATGAAAGACGGACTTGAGACATCGAGTGCTTGACGCTATGACGTATTTCAGCATCAAAATCTTGGACTGCCAATCGCAACTGAGTTCCTTTTACGTGCTCTATATCGCCCTAACTCGATTGAAGTTGGACAATGGCTGTGTAATATATGGTCAGGCCTTCCCAACTACTACTACAGCTGTTAGATTCCATCCAAAATGAAGCGAAAATCTGTATCTCCACTGGAGCCTTCCCATCCATTCGTCCCCCCGGGTGAGCCTTGAAGTTGAATCCAATGTGATGCCACATTGATATATGAGACGAAGGTATTATTTTTTATATCTTAATTGACAAAGCATGCATAAGTTATGTTTTTTTTGTATAAATTTCTTATTCAAAAATATATGTTAATGGTAAGTTATTTTTAATTGTAAAAAAAATTTTTATTTATTTTCATTTTTTTTAAAGAATTTTAAAAGTTTTTTTAAAAAATTTTTTCAAGAAAAAAATTTGAAGGATTTTTTTTTTTTGTTTTGTTTTGAGTGGATGTACAGGGATTCGTCTCCACAGCAGACACAAGAATGCGGCTATAACCTGTTAGTAAACTTACGACAGGGGAGAAAACCCCTAACGGAAAACGAAAAGAGGAACAAAAGAACGGAGATTGGTTATATGCTTATTAGCTAAAGATGTTCAGTTCCAAAGAGGAAGGCAAAAATCGATATAACGAATAAAGTGAGAATGAATTTCAGATATAAAGATGTGCTGAAGAGGAAGGCGATGCTGAAGAGGTATAGTTAGTGACGTCCAGGCAGGAAATGAATCTTTGGTGCTTTCTCTAATTGTCGTGAGGGCGCAACCATCAATCCACAAGGAGATTGAACGACGTGTGAGAGGACAGCTGGATGAACAAAAGGGCAGGTCGGCGGGGAACCGGCACGCGCCCCGCGACAATAAAGAAAATGATTCCATGGGTGAGATTTTTGTATGACCAAGATGCAATCGAGACAGGAACACCTCCCAGTGAGGCGGGCCCCTCCTACTAGAATGGAAGACCACCTGCTGCCAAGGCGGGTTTTGACATTCATCCGGAAGGTAGTTTGCGCACGGAGCACCTTCCGCCCAACAGGACTGCCAGCCAGAGAGGAAAACCCCGACGTAAGGAGATGGAGAAATCTGTAAAGCAGGGAATAATAGTGATGGAAAAGTCAGCAGCAGGAGGAAGGTACTTTGGGCACAATGATAGAATGCCTGGCTGGCCCCTCCGTGGTGCGAGATGTGGCCGCCTGTTTTGGCTTCCCGCAACGGCGTCCGTTTTCGTTAACGCAGTTGAACAGCCCACATGGGAGCAGAACGCCAACAGAACTCGAGTGTTGAGGGTTCTGCGCAGGTAACAAGCAAGAGGGACTGTTTGAATGGCACAGAACGCAAGGGTTAGGGGTTGACCTGGGTCAAGCAACGACTTGGAGAGCCGCTCCAAGAATCAGAAAAAGATGGTGATCTAGTACCGGCCCCCGCTCGCACTGACCCCCGGCGAAGGTAGAGATCTGTTCACAAGCGCCATGGACAATACTATCAGGATTCAGCTTTTGAAAAAAAAGCAGACAAGCTAGGGAGGGAAATTTGTGAGAGTAAACAGTGATGTCCGGAAACACAGCGGAAGCTCCCACCCCATCCTCCGTCTTGGAATCATCGGTGTATACCGCTATAAGAGTCACTAATGTGGACCTCCTCCCGCGTTGACACAACAGGGGTATGGAAAAGGAAATCCCCTCACAGCGCAACCTGGGGGAAAGGAATCCCTCAAACAGCACCGGGTGTGCCTTCCCGACTTACTCAAAGACTGGATCCTACTGCAGAGAGCAAGAAGGCGGAGAGACCCACTGTGAACGGGTAGAGGTAAATTCATATTGCATGACCGCTCGCTGGAAAGGAAGGTCGAGAAAAAAGTCGGAGAGATGGAAGTAACAACACCAGCAAAAGGCCAATAAGAAGGGTTGTGACGAACGCGCTCTATTATAGGTGTCAGGCCGACGAGGGATAAGAATCGCTGAATACGCGATTGTACAAAGAGCGAGCAATGAGCTGCCTCCCACTCCGCAGGGATAAGGGTCATCACCCCGGCCTCTACCAGTCCAGGCTCTCCTTCGGGAAGAGGAACGGGAGATTGCATGCGCTGACCGGGTGTGTGGCAGATCTCCTGGTAGCCGGCTCAGAACATCAATTGTTCTGAATGGGGTCAAGAATGAGCGCGGAGGTTAGGACTGGAAGTCTGGCCCATATATGGCACAAAACCATAAGTCCCAAAGTTTAGCCCACAACCAGCATGATGTAGAATGGTGGAGCAGGGTTTTTTCTGTCCGCACCCCAAGTCTTGGAGGTTGAGGTGCGTAAGAAGACCCAAGGATAACGGCGGCAAGTAGCTTTCGAAGGAGAGTAAGTTGAGGGAGGTACGCGAGCGCTCAATCGAGCAACAGACGCCAGGAAACCACAAACATACCGCTCGGCTCCACACGGACAGGGATAGCCAGTAGAGAGGCCTATATATATATACGCGCTATAATATTAGGAATTTTAAGATTTTAATTAAGATCTGTTAATGATTAAAGAAAGAAAATAAATATACCAAAAAAAAAGATGAATAGAAAGAGAGTACCAAGATCACAAAATCAAGACGATGACTCTGAAGCTCAAAAGAAGTCTAATGGAACATCTGAAAGTAAGTTATTGATATGTTAATATTTATTCATTTAATGAAGGTTAAATTGTTTAAATAAAATTTGGGATGTATATGCCTATATTTTTTAGCTTAATGCCAAATAGGATTCATTTGCATATTATATATTATAATTAACTAAAAGTATCTAGTAATTATTATTTAATCTTTAAATTTTTATGGTATATAACCATTTATTGTGCTGAAATTAAGAATTATAAGATTGATAATTTACAAATACACTTTGAAAAATTTGTTCAACATATATGCTTTGAGAATTTGTGTTTGTGTTTTTTATATTATTCAAACTACCATTTATGCACCTTAATTGGTGTTCCCATTATTTGAATTCAACTTGAAGAGTTTGCATCTCTTGCACTCTGTTTTGGATGGAGCTAAAGCCAAAAAATCAGGGTAATTCAAAGCTGGAGAGAGTGCAAGAAGTACGAAATATTCTTCGTAGAAAGAAGGAATTGAAGAAAAGTTTTAGGGGTGAAAAATCCTATTTATTTAAAAAATAAAATATGCACGTCCCAGATAGAAGATTTCAGTTAAGTAAAGAAAAAGAAAAGTTCAACTGGTTCTGTTTATGGAATATCCCATTTCCCTTTAGTTCATAATGGTTCACCCCCATTTGTGCACTTTTTCACATCCTACACAACACTATTACACATTATTTATCTTTTTAAAAATATATAAAAAATAGTGCCAACAAACTTATCCTCAGGGAAGCGAAGAGTGGAGGCTTCCAATAATAGTCACTCAACTACTACTCCCTCCATCACTACTTGAGAGTAGATGGCCTCCGGTAGTGAGATACCCATCATCAAGAAATTACCTGCCTGTTTTGGTGCACAGTGTAAGGAGAAGTTCAGTGGATAGCAGACTGATCATCTTCACACAGGAAAATCATTAAAAGAAAGAGATGTTCATATGAAGAGATTGAGAGTTAGAAGATTGTGAGAGACAGGCAGGATTAGTAGAAAAGAAAGGAAAGTTCATTAAAATTCTCTCATGCGAGTGCATTATGATATTTCTATTACTTTATTTAAATTTTTTTATTTCTGTTTCCTACCCATTTTTTTATTCCCTCATTTGATATCTCTGCTACAATGAGTGACTTTATGAATTCTTGCACAATATGCAGTGAAGATTCGTAGTATACCTAATAATTTAACTTTATTTAATAAATTTTTTATGATACTTGGCATTTATTTTAATTGCACTTTTATAATGCAAATGTCCAATTTGGTTTTAGAGTCTGAATAGCTGCTGTATATGGTTATAATTATTTTCTGCCCTATGAGTTGATGTTATATTTACATAAGACCTTTCCTAAGACCAGTTTCAGTTTTTTGGGACCAGGCTCTGTGATTAAATTAAACACAATAAAAATTTTTACTTGTAATTATTAACTTTAGCAATATATACAAAAAGATAGAAATATATAGAAAAACTAAGCCTAATTCCTGCGCTTAATAATTACACATATATTGTGCAATGAATTATTTTTCAATTTTTTTTATTCTCTTCATTAAATATATTTAATAACACTGAAACATTCATTAATTTTATAGTGTTTAAGGTTGATGGGATGGATTTTGAAAAACTAGTTCTAATGGTATTGATAACAGATCAGGTTCTAATAATTGTCTTTTTACAACAAAGTTAATATCTGAAGATATTACTAGAAGTAAGCCAATGCTTTTAAAATAAGCCAAGACTTAGAAGCCTAGAAACAAAATGAAATATTAATAGCAATTAGCTGGCTAATAATAATTGCAAAGTAAGGGAAAAATATTTTTTCAATAGGCAAGCTGTAAGAAAAGAAGGTTAAAGCTTTTTGTAAACAACAATTGATAATAAAAGGCACCCAATAACAAGGAAAAAATAATAAAGGAAAGTTTCTTTCCTACAGGGTTGGACCAAAAAACCCCAGCCCAGTGTTTTTTTTTTTTTTTTGTGTTTTGGGGGTTTATTGGGCTTTTTTTTTTTTTTCTCTTCTTTTTTTTTGGGGGGGGGGGCATTTTAAAATTATTTTTTTTTTTATGAAAAAACAAAATGATCAATAAATAAATCTTTTTTTTTGTAATATTATTTCAGTGTTCACAGTGAAGTTTTAATTCTTGCCCCCAGGTAGATAAAACTCCAACTGCTACGCAGAGGATTTGAACCAGCATCCTCTCGTATGAGAGGAGGCGACTCAACCTCCTGCTCCACAAGGCGTTCATATATATATATATATATATATATATATATATATATATATATATATATATATATATATATATATATATATATATATATATATATATGCTAATCTGTTCCAAAATGAAATTGTGTTGGCATATTGAAACTACTCTGTTATTTGGAATTACTTTTGAAGTAATCATCTCTTTTGCTTAGAATGTATGCTGTCATCAAATATTTTTAAAAGTTTTACCGGTTTATGTAAGTTGTGCCATTGATTGGTTTCTAAACCTGTTGGTTTTGAATAGTCACTGCAATATGATACAATTTGTTTAATTTGCCTATGTAAGTATCCCATTTAATCTAACTGAATTAAGCTTATTAAACTAAACTGTAAACACTTCTCTATTAAAGGAAAATCCACTCCTAATCAGTTCAATCCTTTGTTTCAATTTTACATGCTACTGCTTGCAGAGTTTAGGTCTTATGATTTGACATCATATCTTCCAATTTTATATAATTGCAATGCAACCCATTTAAGAAAATCAAGGCAATCAGTTCTTTGTTTCTTTGTTGTAGTTATCACCTAATATCTATTCAATTATACCAGAAGCTCTAATAATTGTGATTCACATGATAAATGTCATTACTCTTATCAAATACATTTGGTTAAATTTTTTTTTTTTTAACCTTTTAGTCTCCACTACAACTATTTTCTCTCTGTTTCAATTCATCATATTTATATCCTAAACAAAGCAAAATTGTTATTTAACCGGGATGTAATAATTATAATCTTTAATTGATAAAACCGTGGTTTAATTTAATATGTATTACTTTCTTCTATAAGGGAATTCATACAGATATCAGAATTTTGTCTTTTCATCATCTCATTATTGATAAATCATTTAAAATTCAACTCATGAATGAAAATTCCATTTTGTTGGCATCATAATAGCTTAAATATTTGGAATTTAGACTTTACACTGTTCATAATAAAATGATTCGGCCAGTGTTCTTATCCAAGTTTTTTTTTCTTCTAGGCTTTTCCACTTATTACTACTTACATCCTTAGCCTATATAATTTTTCCCAGTTTCATCAAAAATTGTTTTTTTTTAAGCCTTCAAATTTGTTGTTGGAATTGGAGATTGAAAAATTGAATCCTTTATCTAGTGTTATTTAAATTTTCTAGAAAGAAGATTGAATCCTTTATCCAGTGTCAGTTAAATTTTCTAACTCTTGGGATTCTCTATAATACTGTTTCCCCAATAATTGTGCTTCAAATTGTACATAGCTATATTGTTGCATACCTTAACGACCTGGGATGGTCTGTGGAATTTTATCATCATTTATTCTGGACTGATTTTAATAAAAATAAATTCATATCTTTGAGTAGTCAGACCCTACTTTTGTGTGTTTAAAGAAAAGTATATTAAATTGTAATTGAATTAAATCTGATTTTAAATTCCTCAACTAATATCATTTAAATTAGATTTTTGTTGAGGCAAATATAACTTTTCTCATATTAATTGCATTTTCTTTTCAGGAGACCGTTCTCCAGTTAGGAAAATTGAGGGAAGGGGAAATGCTATAAAGATATCCATTGAACACTGGTAAGTTATACATTGTTTTACGTTTTAAGTTCTTTTTTTTATCAGTTTAGGGATGAATAAAATAAATGGATCGGTTTATTGAAATGAAATTCATTCTTTTTATGAATTATTATGGATTTGATTATGGTATAATTAAGGTGATCATGGAAGTTAGTTTAAATTGGGATACCCATTGGTAAAGAAACGTGCAGGTATCCTGCAAGGGGGACTGTTTCAGATGACGAGTGAAAAGCCTGCACAATTGATGTGTGTGGAGACATCCAACAGAGGAATTTATTCTAATGAGGTCGATGTTAGCATTCTATATCCATTGACGTAGAGGCTGGAATTCTCTTAAAGTTGCTTTATGTTTCAGGAAAAGAGCTAACTTGCTGTTTGAACAGAATCAATGACACAATTTTATTTTTTTATTTTTTGTCTAATGGGTAATGGCCAGAGAACTACCAAATTACAGCAGTGTTGGGGGAAATTTCCAAGCCAGCTCCAATTTAAAGGCCGTTATGTCCAGATACATGGCATTTGAAAGCATTCAAGTCAAACCTAGTCCGGAAAATGAATAAAGGATGTGTTTCCAGACTTGACCAGTGGAGTACATGCAAGATTGAGCAAGTGGTTAAGATTTGGGTTAATGAGTTGGATAGAGAAAGGATTAGACTGTAAAAATGCGTATTGCACGAGCCCTTCTCAGTGGATGAGGTAGGTGACTGGAATTCAGAACAACAGTGTCCATTGTAATAGTGATGGAATAAAGAGTGAGGCAACAATTGAACTAGTACAAAGAGACTGGGGTGAGAGCAGGAGAGTTGGTAAGACAGAAATCCCTAGACTCCACCTTCTCAAGGAAAGCTGTGTGAGAACTATCCCAGATGTTTGAGGTATACACCATACAGGGGTGAATGACACCTATATAAAGATCAAGCAACTATGGTGGCATGAAGAAATTCTGAAGGAGCCTCAGAACACCCAATCTCTTAGAAACTTTAGAATGAGAAGTAATGTGCTCCTTCCAATTAAGTATTCAGTACTTCTATTTGTACTATATATATATATTACAAGGTTGGACATTAATAAATCAAAATGATTATAAATAGCTTTATTTAATCAGGCGATTTAGACATTAATATGAAGGACATGAATGTTTGAGTTGTGTGTTTTCAAAGAAGAAGAAAGAGTTTTGTGGAAGATTGTGTCGAGCAAAAAGATGAAGGAACGAGTTTTTGAGGCGTGGCAAAAGACCTTGTTCTTAATGCCCCAGTGAGAAATTTGGTAAAGATTAGAGGTTAATTACTCCAAGGCTGCACTTCTAGCATAAGCCAATTGCTTTTGTGAGGGACTTCTTTCAAAATGAAGGGGGTAATGAGTGGAATCATTAGCATAGGAGTGGATAGGTGAATAAGTAATTGGGAGAAGATCATTAATGAGGAGTTGAAAGAGAAATGGGGATAGGGCAAGACCTTGAGGAACACCATTATTTATAAATAAAAAGGATGTGAATGATGTCAGTCTGCAACAGCTGCCTTAGAATGACTAGAATGTATATCAGAGAGAAGTTTAGAAATTAAATCTTTGTACCAGACTCTGTTGAAGGCTTTCAATATATCTAGCGCAAGCTTCAAAGCATCAAATTTTGAGAACCACAGAAAAAATACCATCAGGACTATTATACACCTTCTTAGTGTTAAGCTCAGAGAGCAGAAATTGCATCTTTAGAAGAAATTACAATATTATGCGTAAATGAGTTGGAGGAGTGAAGTGGGAACAGTTCCAGAATAGTCTAAGGTGGAATTTGAGTAAAAAGTTTGAGCGAAAAGGTCAGCGTTAGCAGAAGGCATGATAGTGGTAGTGCCATCAGAAGATACTGGAGAAGAGAAAGAGGAAGAAGCAAAGTTAGAGAGAAAGTGTGAGAAGAGAAACCAAAAAGATTATTGTATTTCCTATTGAGAAAGCGAGTTTTTCGTGTCATGTTGAATTCCCAACTGAAATATAAGTGGCATGAGTTTCTGGACTTTGAAGATTATGGTAATTCTTTATGGTAACATCTTTGCTGCGAATATCATGAGAACAAGCAGAGTTTAAACCAAACTGTTAGATTTGGTTGAATGGAAAAATATGGAATATAGAACTCATGCCGGAGAGAGAGAGAGAATCACCTCAGTTATGCATTCTGCACACTCTGAGGGACCCCTTCCACCGAAGCAGTAGTTATTCAATGGGAAGGTAATGTCATTTCCAGCATAGTTGTCTATTTTATGCAGATTTCAAATGTCACTGAATAATGATGCACCAGATCTCTGGCTCTAGCTTAGCCAGAGATCTGACTTTTTTAATGGTCGTTTTCTTCAGCCGGAGACCAATAGTAATGTTATTTCCAGCATTTTTAAAAATATATTTTTATTTTAGTAATAATATGAAGTATAGTAACAAGTATAATTTTCATAGTTGTAATAATAGTTATTAATAGTACCCTTATAAAACTGAATGGGAGATAAGGGGGAACTTTAGCAACTATAGGGGAATTAGTTTATTGAGTCTTGTAGGGAAGTTAAATGCTGGTATTTTGGTTGAAAGAGCACACCGAGTGACTGAGCGGCTGATTTGCGAAGAACGAGGTGTATTTGGAATTGGTAGAGTATGTATAGATCAAATCTTCACATCGATACAAATTATTTAGAAAATGAGAGAGAAGAATAAAAAAAATTGTATTTAGTTTTTTTGTACTTGCAACAGGTGTGTGACAGGATTAATAGAGAAGCTCTGTGGTAAATGTTATTGATATATGGTGTTGGTGATAGACTTCTGAATGGAACCAAAAGTATGTATGTCGGTAGTGAAGCTTGCATAAGAATAAATGGAGTTTAAAGTAAATTGTTTAATATTAATGTTGGAGTGAGGCAGGGATGTGTTGTCTCCTTGGCTGTTTAATTTGTATATGGATTGGGTGATGAAAGAATTGGAGGAGTGGGTCTGCTTATTGTACGCTGATGATTTGGTTTTGCGTGACGAATCTGAAGCAAGTTTGAGTGGATTGGTAGAGGGGTTTGAAAGTAAATGTAAATAAGAGTAAGGTGATGGTTGTGAGTGTGGAGAGTCTGCAGTGTGAAATCATGTTGGATGGTGAGAAGTTGGACAAGTATTTGAGTTTAAATATTTAGGCTATATGTTGAATGAAAAGGAAACTGATAATGCAGTGTAGTGAGAAAGTTGTAAATGGTAGGAAGGTGGCTGGTGCAATTAAATCCTTGGTGAATTCAAAGAGACTAAGTCTTGAGTGTGCTAGGGTTTTGCAACAGGATATATTGTTATCGGTGTTAATGTACAGTAGTGGAACTATGGTGTGGAATAAGATGTATAGATCTGTTACAATTCAAATAGACAATCTTAGGGGCATGTTAAGTGTGAGAAGATTTTGTAAAATGAGGCATGAATGTGTTAGTGAGTTGTGTGATGTGAAGAAAAGGCATATGTCTGAGAATAAACGAGTATATTAAGATGGTTTAGTCATATGGAAAGGATGGATGATAGCCAGTTGGTTAAGTGTATGCATAGTGGTGAGTGTGCTGGGAATCGACTGGCTGGGAAGGCAGCTGACAGAAGACATGAGGAAAGAGCGGGTCGATAATGACACAAAGTGAGTAAACCTAAGTTTGTAAAAAGCTGTATTAAAGTTATCAAAGTTAAAACACTATTAAACCTCTATATTTTACACTTAACTAATAAAACACGAAATTAATATACCAAAATAAAACATGTTAATGACTGAGAAACTATAAGTATAGATAAATAAGTTTTGTTTTATAGGTTAGATCTCTTTCTTTTGAGCTCGGAAATTAAACAATTCAGCCACGCATGTACATTCTGGGCTCGGAGGTCAGAGGTCAAGTCTATGAAACAAAATTGTTATTGACTATGAAATGAAATTTTGGTGTTACCTTAAAATTTACTTACTTAATTTTCTTTATAGCAAATCATGAGGAGTTTACAAGCGGAATGCAAACAACATTGTTGATTGCTTTCGCAAGAAATTTCCAGATATCACATCTGAACTGAATCCTCTGAAACCCAGAAGCAAATCTTTTGAGGACTTATATATATATATATATAATATATAGTAATAATAATATATATATATATATAATATATATATTAAGAATATATATAATAATATAATATATATATATATATAATATATATATATAATATATATAAGTATATATATATATATGGTGGTGTCCAAAAGCGATTGTTTTAGTATTAATAGCAGAGTGAGACAGGGTTTGTGTTGTTGTCTCCTGGTTATTCAATTTGTATAAGTTGAATGGGGGTATGAAAGAATTAGGGGGTGGAGGTGGGGGTGCAGGAAATGGTGTTAGAATGATGGAGAAAATGGAGATAGAGTGGAGGGTTTCTACCTATTAAGGCGGATGATTTGGTTCTTTGTGGTGAACTGAAGAGAGTTTGAAGATGGTAGAGAAATTTGGCAGGTGTGTAAAAGAGGGTTTGAAAGTAAACGTAGATAAGAGGTAAGTGGTTGGTTTTGACTTGTGAGTGAGGACAGTCCTCAGATGGGCTATGTTAGATGGGAGTAGCTGAACAAGTGGTCTGAGTTTAAATTTTAGGGTATATAGTTGGATGAGAAGGGAAACGGATGGATGCAGATGTAGTAGGAAAGGTTGTGAATAGCAGGAAGGGCGGTGCATTTAAATCGTTGGTGAAGGCAAAGGGACTAAGTGCTGAGTGCGCTAGGTCTTGCATGAGGGATTTGTTCACTGTGTCATTGTATAGTATGAGACTATTGGTCTGGAATCAGAATATGATCTAAAGTTCATTTGTCAGTATGGACAATCTTAGAGGCGTGCTAGGTGTGAGAAAGAATTGATAAAATGAGGAAGAACTCATTAGAGAGTTGTGTTGGTGTGAAGAAAGGGGTTAATCTAAGAATAAATTAAAGTAAGATGGTTTGGTCATGTGAAAGGAATGATGATAGTCGGTGTTGTTAAGCGGAGTTATAATGGCTGAGTGTGTGAAGACCGCCGGCTGGGGAGACCGAGTAGAAAAGTGGATTGAGTCAGTAAAGGAATGTGCAGGAGGAGAGAATATGTGAGTTTGGCAGAGCGAGAAGAAAAGGTGCATGATAGGAGGAAAGGCGGGTTTTGTAAGGGGGGTAATGGTATCGCCGCACCGGCCATGGGGATGAAGCCCTACACTGACGATTTAACAATGAGTGGTAGTGGATCGTTCCGGCCCTTGAAGCTCTATGGTGGATTTTCTACTGCGTATCGAGTTTCTTACTTAAATTTGGTGGTTGACATCGGGGGCGGTAGGCCTGGGCTTACTTTTCGACATTTGTCATAGTCTCCTACTGCTTTTCTTTTCGATGATTGTTATAAGCGTCACCTTACTCCCAATCTTTGGAAAAAAGGTATGAGTGAAGAAGAAGAAATATTTTAATAAAAATATATATTATATATATATATATAATATATAATATATATATAGTATATAATATATTATATATATAATATATATAATATACTATTATATATTATATATATATATAAATATAATATTAATATATATAGTATATATATATAATTATCAGAGGTGACACTCCCGTCTCATTTAGGGGTAGTCCGCTTGCGCACCTCCGCACCTCGAGAAAACGTGGTCCGGCTAGTGCGCTCCTCCGTCACTATTCAACCCTATCAAACCTCCGCTATCTGCGAAAGTCCTCCGTCTCCGCGCTAATAGTGCGACTTCACGAAAGATTTAATATAAATTACTAATAGTATATGCAAACTAGGCTTATTTTAGCATTTTTTTAATTTAAAAATTTGAAAGAAATTTACAAAATCTCAAGATTTCCACTTCCTCTTACAAATGTCGTCTTCAAAGGACAAGAGATCAATTACCGTTTCAAAAGATTAGTCTCAAAATTAAAAAGCATGTTAAAAGGCTGACCTCTTGCCCCCCAAATATCCCCACCAATACTAAATATTCCGCTCTACAGCCGCAGAACTAGGCAGAGGTGTATTATATTTTATGAACAATTTCAACAATTCTGCCTATGCGAGAGGGAAAGATTCCTTGGTGAGAGGAGTGCGCTGGTGTTAGTTCACTTCAGCAGTCCCATTGCCTAGATTTAAGGTCCCACCTAAATCATCACATAAGGGTCTAGACTAAAGGAGTAATAATTAGTTATAACTTTAAAATAAAAATTAATATTTTTAAAACCAATAAGAATTTAAATTAATAAGTAACGGAAAATGAAAGGACTACTTCACCTAGCGTATACAACATTGATTCGTCATTATAATTTTATATAACTAAACTCATTTCATACGCTCGCACTCCGCTATCCGCACCTATTCTGGTAGTTCCGCTCCGAGCGGACTAGCGGACTAGCGAACTAAAGAGCGGAAGTGCCCAACCTGCGACATAATATAAATTTTGTAGTTAGTTTGTATATCGAATTTTATATCTAAAAGAAAATGTTCATAATTATAAATTAACATAATATATATATTATTTATAATCTATTATCATATTTTATTTATACTTTAACATTATTGTAGTTTAGTTTGGTTAGAATTTTATAGCGTATAGTATTATGATCAAATGGGTACATGGTCATGGATATCGGTCAGAGGAAAAATGTTTGAAGGAGAAATGGAGAGAGTATGGATGTATTTTAATAAAAAGGGCAAATTTTAAAATTGCTCGCTGTGTGACTGAAACAAAGAGGAAAAGGAACGGTGAAAAAGGTTGTGTGGAGGCGACGTCGCGGGGGAAGGGAGTTGCAATTTCTGGAATGAATGGGAATTGTGTACAGAGCTTACGGTAGATTTGTGTGTTGGAGTATAGATATTCTAATGGTTAAGATGTTAATGTTAAAAGGTCAAAGGTATGTGGTGGTTGTGACAATGGTCCGCATCTAGGTAATGTTGAGAAGTGCGATTTCTGGATATCTGAATGATGCTTTGATGTGTTGAGTAGGGCTTCAATTGATTGTCGTTGGGTGACTAAACGGTTGGATAGGTGATGCGAAAAAGGGATGATAAACATGTGCTTTGGGGTGTCAGGAGATGAAATGAGAATGGATAGGAAGGTGATTGATTCTGTGAGGTGATAGGTTATTTTGTGAGAAATACTGCTTTAAAACACAAAGTGTAATTCGAAAGTATAGCTAGAGTTGGTGTACGATAGAGGGTGGTATCGGAAGTGAAAAGATGATGATTTGTTTGGTTGAAGGGGAGAGAAGTTGAGAGTTATGTTGATTTAAATCGAGTGAGTGGCGAGATGTAAGATCTTAGAGGGACACTACGGAATTAGGATATCGATATTACAATGTAAAAATAAACTATTGGGCTTGCATGCGAAGGAATGGGATAAGAAGGAAGTGGGTAGGGTAATAAGATGAGAGAGTTAGGTGAACAATGGTCAACTTGCGGGGGTGTGTGTAGGGGGTATGGCCTGTGCCGCACCTGGCTCAAGGGATACTCGCCACATGTGACGTGACGCACTTATGGTGAGTCGTCGAGTCCTATGTAAGCGCCTAGAGTTGGGATTGTTCAAACTGCGACGACTTCCGTCGAAACCGTAAGTGGAGTAAGGGCAGTACCGGCTTTCTTGTTCGTACGTGCGGCCAAGTATTCTTCTACTTTTTGTTTTCGGTGCATTGCAGACACCTTATCCCCAGAGTCCAGTGGGGAAGATAGGTTGTTGATGATAGTATATATATATGAGTATTATAATATAGAGGTATTTATATATATATATATAATAATATATATATATATATATATATATATATATATATATAATATGTATATATTTTTTGTCACGCTGGGGTGTGGTGGGGTTGGGTGGTGTGGGCGTAGGGTTGGGGATAATATATATATATAATTCTTTCTTATCTTCCTTCTATTTTCCCAAGGATGGGAGTAAGGTGCGTGACGAGCATCGTAAACGAAAAAGCATAGAAGAACATGACATAAAGTCGAAAATTAAAGCCCACATGTTGAATTTAGTGACATGTTGAATTTAGTGACATGCTTTCATGGGCGCAGTCAGAAAATTCCACCCTAAAGCTTCAGGACAGCGATGGGACGCCTCACTATGGTTAGATCGTCCAATGTAAGGGTCATCCGCTTGCCCAGGTAGGCCACAATCATCCCCTCAAATCCCCCGCCATTCATTCTTGTTATACATCTTTCTTCTCCTGCCTCTACCTCCTCCAGACATTCAATTACTGACTCAATCCACCTTTTCTGTTTGACTCCTAGCACATCGGTTCCCAACACACTTTCCACTATACATCTGCTTAACCATACCGACTATCATTCATCCTTTCATATGACCAAAACCATCTCGAAACATACTTCATTTATCCGTCATTTACCCTTAAGCTTACACAAGCAACTCTTAAATAAGTTCATTCCCATTTTATCAATTCTTCTCACACCTAGCACACCCAAGATTGTCCATGTCTGACACATTGAACTTAGGATCTATACTTCTTATTCCAGACCGATAGTCTCACTACTATACAATTAACACAGGTGTAACGAACATACCCTCATGTAAGACCTCAGCACACTCAAGACTTAGTCCCTTACATTCACCAAACGATTTAATTGGCTCCCGCCACCTTCCTGCCATCTACAAACTTTCCTACTACATCATCGGCACGTCCGTTATTCCCTCTCAACCAACATATAACTAAATATTAAACCAGGAACTGCCAGTGCTCACCATCTAACATAAACTTCACACGAGGACTGTCCTCACTCTCACATACCATAACCTTACTCTTACCACGTTTACTTTCATCAAACCCCTCCCTTACACACCCTGCCACAATTCTGCTAACCGCAATCCTCTTCAAACCTTCAGATTTGCCCACACATGATACCAAATCAGCCGACAATAATAGATAGGTGCACCGCCCACTCATCTCCATTCTCCATCATCTAACACCATTTTCCTGCCATCCCCACCTCGAATTCTTTCAATAACCCCATCCATATACAAATTGAATACCAAGGAGACATAACACAACCCTGTTTCCACTTCGCTATTATTCCTAAACCAAGCACCATTGACACCCTTTTGACACCATTATTCTTACATCACTGCTTCACCACTATCGTCATACAACTTTTGATTCCATTCAGAAGCCTACCACCCCAACACCGATATAGTACTACCACTACCTTGCCATAAGCTTTCGCTTTATTCACTCTATCATAACGCCTGTTGCAGAATCCAATCGAAAACCTAATATACAATTTATTCTTCCTTCTCCCTCATTTTCTCAATATTTTGTTTCAATGTAAAGATTTGGATCCACACATCCTCTAGCCACTAAACGCACCTTGTTCTTACCAATCAGCCCTTCGTCACTTGACTCCTATCTCTTGTCAACCAAAATACCCACATATACCTGCGGTCCAACATCACTCAATTAACTTATTCCCCATAATTTCGTACAATCCCCTTTTCTCCCTTAACCGCTTATATAAGGTACTATACCTCGCTCTCCTCCACCCTTGGAACATACCCATCCATAAAACGCTTTACACAACTTCCAAATCAATTTAATCACCCGCCTCCGTTCTGATCATTTCACCAGTATTTTCATCTATACCTGCAGATTTAGCATCCATTCTTCAACTTTCTCCACTCTACCCATTACCTCCTCCTACTAATTACCTCATCTCCCGAAAATACCTATCCTTCTTGCACCATCACACCCGACACATTCATTTATCACGCCTCATTACTCGTTAATATTGTGCAGATGTTTGAAGTGTTCTTTCCACACTCCCCTCACAATCCATTTTCATCAGTTACAAAAAGCACCCATCCCATTCATTTATTCTAAGCAGAGCCCCCTTATTCTCATTCTTAACCTTACGCGCTTCCTTCAGAAGAGCTCCTATTCCCTGTAAGTCCCCATTTCATCCTCCTTCCAAACTGGTTCATGTTTAACCTCTGTTTCTCCTACGTAGCACGCTTTAGTATTCCTTTTTCCGCCTTATAGTAATTCCAAGCATCTTCTTTTGAGACCTTCATCATTTGCTTTAGTACATTCAATCCACGCGCGTTTTTTTACCTTTAATGCTTTCAATCACTCTTCATTCCACCATTCACTGTTAACATTCTACTTCCTACTTTAAGCACATCCACACACTTCCTTGGCACTTGCTAAATATTGCTTCCTTCATTTGCTCCCAGATTGTTCAGTATCAACTTGTTCACATTCAACTGATTTACTACGAGCGCTCTTACAACTTATCCTTCGTTTCTGTTCAGCTTTAAACTTCTCACTCTAATATTACCTACTTCATTTCGTATCACCTTCTCCATCCAAGCCCCCCACTAACTTAATTTTAATCAAATAGAACAACATAATGATTCACGATAATCCCATCTCTAAACCCCTCACTGAGTTAACATCCAACACATACTTCAACATCTCTTGTCATCCAAACACAATCAATCATACTTTGCACTTCGATTACCATCTCTACCAACACCAACACGAGTATAGCTTATGAATTACTCTGTGTTTAAGAAGGTAAAGTGGTTGTTAAAAATTATAAATTTGTGTCCAATAATTAAGTCTTCAAACTGATAAACAATCCCTTGGCCAGGCCCCGTGACGAATCCAACCAACTACACTTTCCCTAAATTCTTCAAACCTGTATTTGGTAACAGGACCAGGCCTCCTGTTAATATGAGTACCGGCCGTGCCCCAATACTACAGTGCAATATATACTTAAAACTCATCGAACTTATCTCCCTGAACTCTTCTAATAAAACAACGGTTTGAAACGGGTTCGATGCTTTATGAAAACGTTCCAGTCAATATATTCCTTATCAATGAAAACCCTGTTTTAATGATCAATGTTTTGATCATGAAACCAATCTTTAAAGATATAAAATAATAATTACTTGAAAATTGAATAATTTAAATAAATTACGTTTGGAAACTTTCACTCAAGGAAACTATTGGAATAAAATTTAAAAGTATTTAAATGAAAAAAAATAAAATACGTACTGCCTTTATACAAACTAAGTTTTATTAATGCAGCTGAAATATATGTTAGATGTCCGTAGGTATCTACATCCATGCACACTGAATAGATAGAGAACTTCAGTACCAGAAAGCAGTTTATATTTTTATCTTTAAATATTCTCTTGCAATTATATTCAACCGCCCAGTATATAGGTACATGCATATGTACAACTATATTTTCTCAATGTATTATATACAAGCAACTGTTATTCAATAACAAAATGTTCTAACATTAAATTTATACAGATCCTCGCCCATAAATATTTATCTATATAAAATACATAAATATTTATGTTCAAAAATGTATATAAATAAATAAAATATATTAACAAAAATATATAGACAGATTGATTTGATAAGTAATCTAAAATCTTTACTTGAAAATTAATCAAATTTAGGATTTACAATAAACGTCGATTTGTCAATGTGACCAAGTACTGACGGATCAGCTGACTAAATACTATTAACAGTTACTCAAAATGCACTAGAGTTGCCTATTAGCAATTAATTAAATCCTTCATTGCAAATAAAAAATTGAGACTACAAACATTAACCATATGTTAATAAATGACTAGTTTACTTACAAATGTTTTACATTTACCACAATAATATATTATTCACGAAACTTCATAAAATAAATCATAATAAAATACAATCTTACCTGCCAGTAATATCTAGCAATGATGTGAAACGCAACACTCGTTATAAATGCATAATTGCAGACGACACTTTGATTTACCAATGCACATAGAAATACAAGCTATTCACAATTGCTTTAAAATACAAACTTACTTACATTTATCTTTACAATAAACAAGACGGCAATATTTTATCACCACATTAAATTTAAAATAAATATTACATTCACTTTTGCAATATAACATAAGATAAAATACACCTTGGTTACGGAAAATACACACTCTAACATATAATAAAAATTGATCGAGAAATATGAGGCATTCGTAGGAACAACTGTAAACACCTTTAGTTAACAACAATGAACAGCGGAAAGATCTAAATTATTCTTACTTTTACTATTTATACGAATTTATGTAACTCTGATTACGCCTCTTAACGAATCACAATTGATAAAAATAGCAGGTAAAATGATGTATATATATATTAATTAATTTAGAAACACAAATATATACAAGACATCTGAAGGGAAGGCGTGGTTGGCATTCTTTGTAATATCACACTGCATTTCAAGAAATGACAACTTTTAATTCCAATCAGAATAAAGCATTTAACAAAATCGAAGAAAATGAGCTACCACACCTTACATAAATTACATTTATTTATCAAAATAATATTTTATATATATATATAAAACCATTTATATATATATAGTAATGCGTAGTATCCTTTCGCAACTTGCTTTAAAAATATTAATAATAATAATAATAATAATAATAATAATAATAATAATAATAATAATAATAATATTAATAAAGCTTTGATAACAACGACCAATGATAATTCAGATTCTAAAAGTAAGTCTTAGAAGCTGAGTTCTTATTGGTTGTTGTTTCTCCTTATAATACAAACATATTTACAGCGTTTTGACTAGGCCTTGCAGTGTACATTTAGTATATAAACAAAAGAAAAAATTAAATAATATTGCAATAGCAACACATAACCTTTATCTTAAAACAAATGGATGAAAACAATTTATATACATCATGTACCACTACATTACATCTTTGGCCCACCCAACATGAAGCAAATTGGTACATTTTGCTTTTATATACATGATGATAAAACATTGGTTTCATTTTCACAGCGCTCCTTCTTCTGTAGGGACTTCTGAAGACGAAATCAATGTATCATCGGCATACGACCTGCTTAGGTAGTCAGCAATGACGTTCTCTTTCCCACTAATGTGGTTTAGGATAAACCTGAATCTTTGCAGATATAAAGACCATCTCATTATCCTATTATTTTCATACCTCTTCTTGTTCATCGCCGTCAGCGGTCTGTGGTCTGACTGAAGGACGAATTCCTTCCCATAGAGGTATGGCTCGAATTTTCTGATGCCCATGACTATCGCTAACGCCTCCTTCTCCAAAGTTGAATACCTTTGTTGGGTTGCAGACAACTTTTTACTCCCGTACGCGATAGGATGGAGAATTCCTCCGTCTTCCTGCAGGAGGACATATCCTAGTGAGGTACCGGACGCATCCACCTGTAGCGTGAATGTTTTCTCCAACTCTGGCATCTTCAAGATCGGCTTCGAGCTTAAAGCTTCTTTCAGCTTTTCGAACGCCTGCTGATGTTTGGATTCCCACCTAATCTTCGTTGGCTCACCCTTCTTCGTTAGGTCAGTCAATGGCGCTGCAATCTTTGCATAGTTCTTAACAAAATCCTGGTAGTACCCAGTGAGCCCTAAGAAAGACCTTACTTGCTTTTTATTCTTAGGTGGCTCTGTCTTCTTTATCTTGATTACATTGTCTTCATGCAATCCTTTCGTGCCATTGCCAATATGATGACCTAAAAACTCAACACTCGACGAGGCGAACTCGCACTTCGTCGGTCTGATGGTGAATCCCTCCTCTTGGAGTTTTTGTAGAACAGTCTCAATCGTAGTCGTATGCTCGCGCCAGGTCTGGGAATGGACGATGATATCATCGATATAAAAATCGACGCTTCGTTTTATTCCATCAGATCCTGCGCATTGACCTCTGGCGTCGCACCGGCGACTTTACCATACGAATGGTAGCTTGAGGTATCAAATGTCCATCTTAGAGTTTGAAAAACCGGTTTAAGCAGTCTCATAGGCTTTATTTTGATCTGCCAATAGCCCTTGGCTAGGTCAAGTTTGGTAAAAAACTTATCCTAAACTTGGTGAATAAAGTCTGGGTCGTGGTCATGGGCTCAGGATCAAAGACCGTGAATTTAAGGCCCTGTAATCGGAGCATACACGTTTACTCCCGTCCTTTCTGGACAACGACCACTGGTGCTGAATATGGCGACGTGGAGGAACGATGATTCGTATCATCTTATCTGTCTCCTTCTTCAGTTCCGTCCGCGTCGTGAAAGGTAACTTGTATGGCTTCAGCCTGATGGGGGTATCGTCTATGAGGTCGATCGCATGATAGTAATTCTTCGCAGTGCCAGGCACATCTGTAAAGATTTCTTCATGCTTCTCCAAAATCTCCATCAACTCCCTCCTCATAGGATCTGTTATGTCCTTACTGATCTTAGTGTCGGACAACCTCTCTTTCTGCACCATTGTAGGATCCATATCCGCTATAGTGATGTTCTCTTCGTTTTCAGCGTCCAAAATCACCGCCGAAGCACCTATATTCCCCTGATGTTGGTCCATCTCTTCTTCTTCTTCACTCTCCTCTCTCACAATATATTTCTTTAGCAGATTGATGTGATACGTTTTGATCACATCACCAACTTGGATCTTATAATTGTCTTTACCATACAGTTCCACCACTGTGTATGGTCCGCCCCATCTCATCAGCATCTTGTTGTTAGAAGTCGGTAGGAGAACTAAAGCTAAGTCTCCTACTTGCAGCTTTCTGGTCTTCGCACTTTTGTCGTAATATCTTTTTTGTGTAATTTGGGCTTTAGCTAAGTTTTCTCTAGCCAACTTTAGAGTTTCATTTAGCCTTTCTTGCAAGTCAAAAACATACCTGTATGTTGACCTTGCCTCTTCAGGATTGATATCTCCTGCCCAAATTTCATAGCAAAATCTGCATTGGACTCAACACAGTCCTTCCTTTGGAGCTCAGTGGGGAGAATCCTGTGAATCCTGTGGAGCCTCCCTGTATGCAAATAATAATGGCTCTAAGAACTTGTGCCATTTCCTCACTGCACATCCTTCTGAGCATTCGTTTCAGGGTACCATTAAATTTTTCTGTGAGGCCTTGACTCATTGGGTGGTATATGCTGGAAAACTTCTGCTTAATGTTAAGCATCTTCGTCACGTCTCTCATTAAATCTGAAGTAAACTGACGACCATTGTCACTGAGTATTTCCTTTGGCACTCCCAACCTCATGAAAATAGATACCAAACTTTCTGTAACCTTCTGAGCAGTAATGCTCTTAAGAGGTACAGCTTCAGGATAGCGCGTGGCAGCATCCACAAGCGTCAGGACATACTGATGTCCTTCTGAAGATGGCGGTGAGATCGGTCCGATCAGGTCGATTATTACTCTTTGAAATGGCTCCGCAATGATGGGCATGGGGCACAGAGGTATCTTCTTTACTGAGCCTTTCGGGCACGTCCTCTGACATATGTCACAAGAGTAACAATGTTTTGTTACATCGAGATATATGTTTGGCCAAAAGAACTGCTGGGTAATTTTACCCATCGTCTTCTTTACTCCCTGATGACCACCGAAGACTTCATCATGTGCCACCTTCATGACTCTACTTCTATACTCTTTTGGTACAACCAAAGTAAACCTCTCCTGCTGGTTTTCCATAACTCTTTTAAACAACACCATTCTTTACTACATACTTGTCCTCTCCTCTTTCAACTGACCTCCATACCCTCTGCAGAGTAACATCGTCTTTTTGCTTACTTTTGAAAGTCTCCCGATCACTAATAAGTTCTTGTAAATCTTCCCCATGGGCTATCTCTCCTTCACCCACAGCTACTACATTCTTCTCTTTAGGACTCTGTGTGTGAGCGGCTGCATCACCTCTCAGTATCTCACCATCTTCATCAGTATGATCTATTTCATCAGACCAATACATACTCTCTTCAATTGATGTCACTTGGACATCCGGTACTTCTGTACCTTCTTCAACGTTTTTCAGTGGGTTTATGAGGATCTTAACTTCTTCTTTTCCTGTAACTTCTCCATTCTTTGATGAACATTGGGACCCTATCATCACATTCAGTGACGGCTCCGCAGTTGGTTCGACGTGTCTTTCATTGACGTCCAAAGATTGTGGAACTGACGGTTTCCCTCTGTATAATTCTTCCACCTCCAAACTCGCCATTCCAAAACTATGATTTGCTTGTTCAGATTCTTCCTGAGAATCTTCCTCAGCGTTTTCGGCGATGGGGACTAGCAAACTTCTATGGTTATGCTCGACCTCTACATTACGAGGCCCTCGACACGCAGTCGACTCCCACGCGAGGTTTGGCTGACTCAGGGGTAATGCTCCTTTGACATTCCCGATGACTAAATCATAAGCGACCACCGGCATCCATTCGCGCCTCAGGTCAGCAAACTGTGCACTGCGGTCGTTCTACCCCACATATATGGGGAGTAAGTCCACATCTTATGTTCGTCGAAGGCGCCTTCAATCACCGTACCATCCAACAATCTTATCTTCATGTTGTCTCCAACATAACACCTCTTAGGTACGAATTTTTCTCGCACAACTACTACATTACAACCGGTATCACGGAGGGTTTTGACTTGATAGCCATTCACCGTCCCATACGTTACAGGTAGGTGTGACAACTTGTCATTTTCCACATTCTCCACATCATTCAGGATATTCGGCTCTTCACCTGAACCATTCAGGACTTTACTGCCGCTTTCAGGGACTCCGGATGCTCCCGTGCCCTTTACTTCCTCCTTTTGTTTACCTGAACCGCTTTGTCCTCTACCACTGCTGTTGAAATATGGAGGGGCTCTACAGTCTCTTGCAAGATGCCCTCTCCTCTGACACTTGTAGCACGTGATCACCTCCCTGGGCTCACTGATACTGCGACGATGATTCTGTCTGTCGCCGCTTCCGCTACTGATCTTACTTCCATTGTTAGTTGCCCTAGATGCATGTTGTTCACTACTTTTATGATTACTATTCGTCGAGTAACCACTGCCTCGATCTAAAATTATTATTACTATGATAGTTTTTATCTGCGTGATTGTGATTCCGTGCGTGACTATTTGTTACAAACCTTATATGATGAGCTTCCATATATCCCTCTGAGCTAACTATGATCTCCTCAGGTATCTTCTTCTTTGTTTCCCTCAGATAAGTGGCTAGTTCTTTCGGGACAGTATTTAAATACTTGTCCACTGAGAAAAACTCAATAAGACCATCTGGTGTCACCGTTACGTTTGCTGCAGTAATCCACTTTTTCAGAGCTTCGATTATCTTTTGTAAGTACACCCTAGGGTTATCATCCTCTGTGGGACTCATACTCTTATACTTGGCGCCGTAGCCACTTTCAGTGAGACCGTACCTCACTAACAAAGCTCTTTTCAGGCTCTCATAATTTTTTAGCTCTTCAACAGTCAAATTGTTGAACACATTGACCGCCTTACTTGTAAGAAAAGACCCTAAAACAAACGCTCCTTTTCCTAGGGATGTCATTGCCTCCGCTTGTTTTTCAAACATCAACAAGTACTCCTCTATATCATTTCTTTTCTCATCGAAAAATGGAAGCTTCAATTTCGGGTATTTACTGGCGTAGGAAGTGCTGTGGCTGCTTTGTGTATTTTGTGAAGCTACTGTTGCGTCATGTTGACGCTGTCTCTCGTCAGCATCTAGCTTCATTTGGAACATTCTCTCCTCTGCTTCTCTCGCATCTTTCTCTGCCTCCAACTTAACTCTTTGAGCTTCAGCTTCAACCTTAGCTTTCTCTACTCCCGCTTCAAGTGCTAGCCTTTTCTCCTCTAAAGCTAACTTTTTTCTCCAAAGCAGCAGCTAATTTCTTTTCCTCCAAATCAGCAGCTACCTTCTGTTGTTCGCTCTCCGCTTCCTTAAGCTAACTTTTGTTGCTCGAGCGCGGCTTCTTGAGCATTCTATCTCTTAGTGCAGCAGCGAGTTCCTTGCCCGAAAAACCCATTGATTTGCACATCTCCACAAATTCAGCATTAGAAGTAGCCATAGTTATAATCGTTGTAATCAAAACAAATTATAAAATAAATCGTTCGTCAACAAAGTCACTTCACGATGCACGAATCGCAATCACGTTTTCTACCAAAATTCTAAAATTTGGCTCCTACTGATACACGCAGGAAAACAAATTTATAACCACAAAATTACAAATATATATATATATTATAGAAAATTTGGACACCAGGGAATTGGTGATTTGTTGTTAAGAAAAGGGAGATGAGGGAGCGGGGGAGAAGGATAATTGAAGGCAAACCACTCATGACGCAATTCTTATTATCCCGAGGTTTGATGACGTCATATCAGAAGAGCGTAGATGGCCATGCAGAATTATACGGGGCTTTTTTGTTCCAAAGTTCATGGAAGAAGGTTGTGTTAACTTAGTCCGTAATTTATCAAGCCCGTGCACGGTGAAGAGCGTTCCTTTTTCTAATATGTCAATTATACTCATCAAACATCACCTTAGGATTTAACCGGATGTAAATAAAATTACGGTAAGCTCCTATTCTCTTATTTTCTTTTATAACATTTCACTAATTTGTTTGGTGTCTTTAAATTTAAGTTCCCTTAATTAAATATAGTAATTATTACTAAGCTGTAACCCCCTCCTATGAAACTTACAGTTCCTATTTTGTGGGATTTACACAGTTTGATCTAACGTAAGTTAGATTTTGAAAGTATAGGAGTCATAATTTAATTTCTAGTTTAATAGTTATTGAATTTAAGGTTGCAGTGGACTCTGAAGTTACCCTATACATTTGTAGAGTTAGTTTCTGAGCCTAAAAAAGTGATAAATGGTGCCCAGACCTGGGAAAAATTGGTAAAATTTAACCCTACATAGTAGTTTTAAATTAAAAAACTATTAGACCATTCTCAAATTACAAATTAAATTAATTATATTTAAACTTCTTCATCGTAGTGCATTGGGTAATTAATTAATTAATTTAGATAAATAAATATTTATCTCATTATAAATTTAAATAAATTAAAAATTTATAAATTAAATAAATGCGCACATAATTCTATAATTAAATATTCTTGCGCATAGGCTGGTGACGTAATGTCACGTGGTGCGTTAATTCTTGCGCAGATAGAATATTTATAATTAAATTATATTTGAAGTAACACTTAAGATTGTGTAAATATAATTCAAATTAAGATAATAATTCGTGTATAAATATATTATTAATAATATATTTATAAATTAAATAATATTTTTTTATAATAAATCAAATAAATTTAAGAGAAAATTATTGCGCATTCTGGATTTGGATTGCGCATCTGGCTTGCGCATTTTATGATTTAAATAACAATGGCGGAGGCTAGTACCTAGAATAGACTGTATATACTTTTGCCTATGCCAACAAAGCTGATTAATACTTCAGTGCTCAATTTAAAATTAAATTAAATAAAATAAAATAAAATTAAATTAAAGCGGTACGCTTAAATAATTAATTTAATGGCGCATGCAATGATTTGATTACGGGCCTATAATAGTAAACTTATATGAAGCATAAAAATTCGGTCCTTGTACGAGCATTTATGTGGCTAACTGGCTATATTAAGTTTGATATTTGTAATTTATAGATAAACCATTTTATGTGTTTGATGGAAAACATATTTGAAACACTTGTTAATTAGTAAACTCTGCCCTTGGACGAGTGTTTGTGTATAAATATTAGGGTCATATTTTTTTTTTTTGTCTAACATAAATTGTCTTTGGACGAGTATTTATAAATTTAATGTTAAGTTTATGTAAATAAATAATAGGCTTAGTGTATCAACTTGGCCTACTTATATAGGCTTGCGCATAAGATAAGCTCATTGGACCTAACTTGGTAGTGAAAGGCCTAACATAGGCCCATTGAGCCCTGTTTTAGTGTTTAATGAATACACATTAAGCCCTAACTTACTAATTAAAGGTCTTAGTGACAATTTAAATTATTAATTCTTTTTCTTTTAAATAATTTCTGCCCTATAAATAATTGAAATAATTTATCATTCTCTTATCATTTAAAATGGAAGATTTGTTAAATTCAATAAAATCTCTAAAGAGAAAAAGTCAGCTAGAAAGGGTGTAATAACTAGGTTAACAAATGAATTTAAAGCCATAAAAGAGCCTTCAAAATTAGAATATGAAAATCTCATACAAAATATTATGAGATACAAAAGTGAAATTCTATCCTTGGATGAGGAAATAATAGGCTTACATGATGAGGCTAAAGATATGGAAGAGCAAGAATCTATCGACTTGCTTTACCAGAATGATGTATATATAAATAGTATAAATAAATACTTAGATGAAATTAAGGCTCAGTATAACCAGTATATATCTTTAAAAGAAATGAAAGATAATGAGAATTTCATTGACACAATTAGAAATAATAGTATGCCTTATACTGATAATAGATATAGGGCTAGATTACCTACTTTAGAAATTCCTACCTTTGCAGGTGATAAGACTGGTTTTCCATCTTTTTTGGATAAATTTAATTCTTTAATAGGAAATAAGGAAGAATTGTCCAATGTGGACAAGTTGTCTTATCTCCTTAAGTATGTGCAAGGTCCTGCCTTAAAATTAATTGAATCATTACAGATTATTGATGCTAATTATGATACAGCATTAACTATTTTATGTAATAATTATAAAAATCAAGAAGAAATAAATCATGATCTTGCCATTAAATTAATAAAAATAAAATATTGTAAGGATTCATATGATGATATTTTCAATTTTTATAGTGAAGTAGAATGTTTATTGGGACAGATTTCAAATAATAAATTAGATATAGAAAAGTCATCTTGGATAATTTGTCCTCTCATCTTGGAAAAACTCCCCAAAGTAGTACGGGAATTATTTCAACAAAAACTTAATAAAACATATCCTACTTTACAAGAAATAAGAGATAATTTTCCTACAATTTTGACTTTATATAATTCTGGTTTTAAGACTAATAAAGTAGATCACAAGTTTGTAAACAACAAAAATAAAAGTTATAATAATGTCCCTAAGAGAGAAAATTTTAATTATAAAAAGAAAGAAAATGAACAAAATAAAGCTTCCTTACAGACATTTAAAACAGATGTGTCATACCCATTTAAGTGTAAATTTTGTTCCGAGGAGCATCTCTCAAAGCTTTGTGAAAATTATAAAACACATTCTGCCCGGATACAAAGATGCAGTCAATTAAATTTGTGTACGAGATGTACAGGTGAACATGATACCAAAGCATGTTATACAAGGTTAAAATTTCCATGTAAAAATTGTAATAAGGAAGACCATGTATCAGTATGTGTCCCAAAAGTCTTATATCTTCTAATAATTCTAAAAATAAAGTTAATAATGTAAAGAAAAGGGAAGACAAGAAAGAATTACAAAGTGGTAATGTGCTGTTAAATGATTTGCAGAGTAATACATCACTTTTGTTGCCAACAATGACTCTTGATTTAAAAACTAATAAAGGTTCTTTTCCAGTAAGAGCATATATTGACACTTGTTCCCAACAAACCTTTGTAAACAAAAATTTATTAAAAAAGTTAGAAATCCCTATTCAGTCTGAAACTGAAACAAATACTGTGTCAGTAACTCCCTTTGTAGGGTCTCAATGTGAAATAAATGGAAACTATGCTGATTTAACTCTAAAAATTAGTAATGAAGAACACACAATTCAAGCACTTGTAGTAAATGAACCTTATAAGGGTTCATGTCATGTTCCTGGTCTTTCAAAGCTTGTTAAAAACTTAAAATCTACCTATGTATTGTCAGACAAAGAAATAAAAGGTGACTTAATTGATAAAATAGATATTTTACTTGGAGTAGATCTATTAGATTTATTTGTGTTAGGGACAATTAAAATAAATAAAGGTTTAGCACTGCAAACAACAGAAGGTGTCGCTTTGTTTGGTGATATCAAAAAATATATTAATTCTGAAATTTGACTAGAGGCTGTAGCCTCACCTAAATCAAATAATGTTAATCAAAGCACTAACATAAAATACATTCCTCAAAATTATTATTCAATACTTAGTGAGTCATTCTCTTCTAATATTTCACTGAATAATATATTGACTTCTTCTTCTTTAAATGAAAATCTTAATCATGGTTTAGAAAGATTATGGGTGCTGGAATCTATTGGTATTTTAGATACTGTAAATACAACTGAAAATGAAATAATGATTAAAAATTTTAACAATACTATATTGTATAAAAATAATAAATATCATGTAGAACTACCTTGGAAAATTCCACATCCAAATATTTTAAATAATTATTTTGTAGCCAAAGCTCATTTAAGTAAACTTCATAATAAATTAAAATTATCAGGTATTTTGAATGAATATGACAAAGTATTTCAAGACCATTTAGAGAGAGGTTTTATAGAGGAAGTTCCTACTGATACTGTAAATAATAACCACTATTTAACTCACAGAGGAGTGTATAGAGAAGACTCTATAACAACCAAATTACGTGTTGTGTATAATTGTAGTTTGAAAGATAAAAATAAAATTAGTTTAAATGATTGTTTAGTACAGGGTCCTAATATGGTAAATGATCTTGTCAAAGTATTAATTAATTTTAGATTGGGTAAATATGCTATAGTTGCTGATATTGCAAAAGCTTTTTTAAGTATGCAATTAAAATTAGAATATGATAGGAATCACTTAAGATTTCTGTGGTATAAAGAGCCAAATGATCCCTCTAAAGGAATCATGACTTATAGGTATAAGGTTGTCCCATTTGGAGCTACTTGTTCACCCTGTATATTGGCTCTAACAATTAAATATCATCTTAATTCATTTCCTGATTCTCCAGTTTTGCAGTTTCTAAAAAATTCTTTTTATATAGATAATTTGATAGGGTCTGTGGATACTGAAGCAGAATTAAATAGTATCTATACCCAGTCAAAAGAAATAATGCAGAAGGGAAATTTTAGTTTGGCTGAGTGGATTTCAAATTCAAATTTACTTAATTCTGTAATTCAAAATGATCAACTTTGCTATAGTGGAATTTCTCCTATCAAACTTCTGGGACTCAGTTGGGAATTAGATGTAAATTCAACAGACTATGATACATCTGTAATACTATTTTTTTTATTTAAATTTAAATGAAATACTAGTAATTAAAAAATAATACGTAATAAATATTGCAATAAAAACTATTATCAACAGCATGTACGTTCTCGTGTTTTTCTTCAAAATTTATGGAAAACAGAAATGGGATGGGATGAAACATTATCAAATGATGATTTTAAATATTGGCAAAAACTTGCAAAAGATTTAAATAAAATTCAAACCATAAAAATTAAAAGGTATATGGGTTCTAGAAACACAAATCATTCTTTGCATGTATTTGCAGATGCAAGTATGCAAGCTTATGGGTGTGTAGCTTACTTAGTGGGTTTGGAACCTAACCTACTGTTTTCAAAAGGAAAGGTTGTACCTTTAAAGGTAAAAAGAACAATACCTCAATTAGAATTATTAGCCATATGCCTAGGTGTAAAACTTATTCAATATTTGTTAGAATTATTAAGTGGTGTGAACATTTCTGAAATTTTTTTATGGACTGACAGTCAAGTATGTTTGAATTGGTTACATCAAGGTACTTTATCCACCACTAAAAATGTGTTTGTTAAAAATAGATTAGAAGAAATCAGTAAATCAACTTGTGAAATTAATTATAGGTATGTGGCTACTAACTGTAATCCTGCAGATTACATTACTAGAGGTATTAGTTTTAAATTGCTTAAAAATAATAAGACTTGGTTTAATGGACCAAAATTGTTACAAGATCCTATCACTTGGAAAGATACCCCAATTATGTGTAATTTAGGTAAAGTTTCTTCATTACCATCAAAACCAGATTCTTTATTAAACCTTAGTTCTTATTCAAATTATAATAAATTAATTAGAATCACTGGTTATTGTCTCAAATTTATTTATAAATGTAGGAAACAGAATTATAATAGTTTAACTCCTATTTATTATTGGATTACTTAGTCAAAAAGTACATTTTTATAAAGAATATAATTTTCTAAAAACAAATGCCAAATGGAAGCCTGATTCCAACCTTCCACTAATTTCTGAATTTAATTTGTTCATAGATCATAATGGTATGTTAAGATGTAAAGGTCGAATAGAGAAAGCCAAACTTTCTTATGCCTCTAAAAATCCTATATTATTGCCTAGAGATTCTCATTTCACATTCCTTTTAATTAAAAATATTCATATGAAATTATACCACATGGGTGTTAATCACACTTTAACAGAAATTAGAAAAAATTATTGGATCCCAAAAGGTAGAGCAACTGTCAAGGCTATATTAAAAGACTGTGTACTCTGTAAAAGGATCCATTCACATGCTTTCAAAACACCAAATCCTCCACAACTACCTGTGGAACGTGTAACTTTAGATTTTCCTTTTTCCTCAACAGGAATTGATTATACCTCAAGTATTACAGTTACTTTTAATAAAAGTACTATAAAAGTATATATAATTTTATTTACTTGTTCAGCTTCTAGGGCAATTAGCTTAGATTTAGTTGAAGATCTGACTGCTGAATCCTTTTTAGCAGCCTTTAGAAGATTTTGTGCAAGATATAATACCCCCCAGAATTGTATGGACAGATAATGCCCTTTATTTTCAAAAAGGTGAAAAATTAATTAATCAAATTTTATCAAAGTCCCCAGTCCTTTCTCATTTAGAACAAAATCACATTAAATGGAAATATATACCTGTGAAAAGTCCATGGCACGGGTCAATATGGGAACGTTGCATAAAAACTGTAAAAGATTGTCTTAAAAAATGTGTAGGTTTTAGACACCTTAATTTTTTTGAATTATTAACTCTTTTGACAGAAATAGAAAATATTGTAAATAGCCGCCCTTTAACTTATGTAAATAATGATCTTAACTCACCAGAATCTCTTACCCCTAATCATCTTCTTAAGGGTAGGTCAAATGATGGAATGCCTGAAGATATAGATCAGGATGACATAGATTTTTTGGTTGATAGAGATCAATTCTTAGAAAGACTTAAAAATCGTTTAAAAGCTAAAAAACACTTCACAGATAGGTGGACAAATGAGTATCTTTTGTCTTTGCGACAATTTCACAAAGACAATGTGGGTTCATGGGAAAATCTTATTAAAGTGGGTGATGTTGTCCTAATTCATAACACAACTCCACGTATTTCCTGGGCACTTGGTAGAGTTATAGAACTCCTGACTGGGGAAGATGGGGTTAGTAGAGTTGCTCGGTTAAAAACAGCCACAGGCATAACAACAAGAGACATCACACTTCTTTACCCATTAGAGACCACACTTAGAACCACTAATGAAACAGTACCTAATGTTGACATAACCCCTCCAGCAGTTCCTTCCAATAGCCCATTAATTAATTCAGCTCGCCCAAAAAGAGCAGCAGCTGAAAAGGCCAATATTTTTCTGAAGGACAAAATTAGAGAGGGTGTAATTTAAAGTTTCATGAAATAAAGGTGAGGATGATGTACAAAATAGAAAAAAAATGCAACACCTTTCTTTTGTGAAATTTTTCTATATAATTTTAAAATATTAGGTTTAAAAAATTCTTAGTGATTAATTAGGTTTAAATTTTAGGTTTAAATAATTCTAAATTATAATTCATGACTGACTTTATGACATAATTTTAGTCATAAATATATTAAAAAATTCTTATGGGTTATTATCCACCATTTGTCTTGAGCTCATGTGAGTTCTTTCAAAATTTAGATAATTCTTGAAAATTCATTAAAGACCACAATTTGGGTCTAAATGAATTTTATGACATAATTCTTTAATTCTTTAATGCTTGAAAATTCATAAAAGACCACAATTTGGGTCTATATGAATTTTGTGACATAATTTAGTCATAAACAATAAATTGATTATAAGACCACAATTTGGGTCTTTAATTTTAATTTATTCACTTACAAGGTGATATAAATATTAATTCAATAATTCTAAAATTAATTGTCTTGAGTGGTCCTTCTTGTCCTCTTCCTGGCCTTCTCAATGATGGAGGTGCGAAAAGAAAAATCATCAATTTTTCTTTTCTTTTTGCCCCCCGGAGGTTATAGAAAATTTGGACACCAGGGAATTGGTGATTTGTTGTTAAGAAAAGGGAGATGAGGGAGCGGGGGAGAAGGATAATTGAAGGCAAACCACTCATGACGCAATTCTTATTATCCCGAGGTTTGATGACGTCATATCAGAAGAGCGTAGATGGCCATGCAGAATTATACGGGGCTTTTTTGTTCCAAAGTTCATGGAAGAAGGTTGTGTTAACTTAGTCCGTAATTTATCAAGCCCGTGCACGGTGAAGAGCGTTCCTTTTTCTAATATGTCAAATATATATATATATATTTTTATATATATATATATTTATAAAAGCATAAAATATAAAATATTAAAATTATTCCAGTGTTTTAGTGTTTACTTGTTTCCAAACAATGAGTATTGTTGCAATAGCAAAACTATTTCACCAATACGCATAAAATCATATACGTGCAACTTCAATAAAACAAATAGTTCAATAGACTATATTGGCAGTTAAAAAAAACTCAATATCAACATATATCCCAACTGTCGATATTGGTGACAACACTTGAACAATAACTCTGGCACAGGTTTTAGCAAAACAATTACAAATGAATAACGCTGTGCTCAAATATTCAGTAAAATAGCAAAATGAATTCTCGGCAAGCAATTCAATGATAACGAAATAATGACTGGGGGGTTATAAAATAAAATCCCGGACAGGACTACTCCATTTAAATGTAAAGTGGTTGGTTGAAAAGATATTAAATTATGTGTCATAAACTTTCTCTTCAAACAGATAAACAATCCCTTGGCCAGGCCTCCGTGACAATCCAACCAACTAACACTTTCTAAGATTCTCAAACCTGTATTGTAACAGTATCCAGGCCTCCTGTTAAATGAGTTACCGGCCTGTGCAATACTACAGTGCAATATTATACTTAAAACTCACCAACTTATCTCCCTGAAGATCCTTCAAGTGAAACAACGGTTTGAACGGGTTCGATGCTTTATATGAAAACCGTCCAGTCAATATTATTCCTTATCAATGAATAACCCTGTTTTATGATCAATGTTTTGATCATGAAACCAATGTCTTTAAGATATAAAATAATAATTACTTGAAAATTTGAAGTAATGAGAAAGTAAATTACGTTTGGAAACACTCAAGGAAACTACTGGAATAAATTTAAAATATTTTAATAAAAAAAATAAATACGTACTGCCTTTATACAACGCTAAGTTTTATAAATCCATGTACATATAGTTAGATGTCCGTAGGTATCTACATACATGTACACCGAATAGATAGAACTTCAGTACCAGAAATCAGTTATATTTTATGCTTTAAATATATCTCTTGCAATATATATCAACGCCCATATATAGGTACATGCAATATGTACAACTATATGTTCATCAATGTATATATACAAGCAACTGTTATTCAATAACAAAATGTTCTAACATTAAATTTATACAGATCCTCGCCCATAAATATTTATCTATATAAAATACATAAATATTTATGTTCAAAAATGTATATAAATAAATAAAATATATTAACAAAAATATGTAGACAGATTGATTTGATAAGTAATAAATCTTTACTTGAAAATTAATCAAATTTAGGATTTACAATAAACGTCGATTTTTCAATGTGACCAAGTACTGACGGATCAGCTGACTAAATACTATTAACAGTTACTCAAAATGCACTAGAGTTGCCTATTAGCAATTTAAACAAATCTTTTAACCATAAAAATTGAGAATACAAACATTAACCATATGTTAATAAAAATGACTATTTACTTTACTGTTTATTAAATTTTACCACAATAATATATTATTCACGAAACTTCATAAATAAATCATAATAAAATACAATCTTACTGCCAGTAATATCTAGCAATGATGTGAAACGCAACACTCGTTATAAAATGCAATATTGCAGACGACACTTTGATTTACCAATGCACATAGAAATACAGCCTATTAACAATTGCTTCTAAAATACAAACTTACTTATTACATTTATCTACAATAACCAAGACGGCATATTTATCAGCCACATTAAATTTAAAATAAATATTACATTCACTTTTGCAATATAACATAAGATAAAACACACCTTGCTTACGAAAATATTTCACTAACATAAATAAAAATTGATCGAGAAATATGAGGCATTCGTAGGAACAACTGTAAACACTTTGTTAACAAAACATGAATCAATGGTAAGATCTAAATTCTTCTTACTTTTCCTATTTACAACCAATTAACATAAATCACAATACGTATCTTAAAGGAGTCAAATTCGTAGATTTTCTGTAAAAATGACTGTATATATATATTAATTTATTTAGCAACTGAATGTCTACGTGCGATCTGATTGTCTGGCTTGTTCTGGCTTCCTTTGTATATCACACTGCGTTGCTACGGACGACGCCCTGGCGGTCCATCAGAATAAAGCATTTAAACAACCTCGAAGAAAATGAGCTACACACCTTACAGTAAATTACAGTTTATTTATCAAAATAATAATTGTATAATATATATAAAACCATTTATAATATATATAGTAAATGCGTGTATCTTCGCACTTGCTTTAAAAAATTCAATAATATAATAATAATAAAATATTATTATTTAATAAAAGCTTTGATACATGACCAATGATAATTTCAGATTCTAAAAGTAAGTCTTAGAAGCTGAGTTCTTATTGGCTGTTGTTTCTCCTTATAATACAAACATATTTACAGCGTTTTGACTAGGCCTTGCAGTGTACATTTAGTAAATAAACAAAAGAAAAAATTAAATAATATTGCAATAGCAACACATAACCTTTATCTTAAAACAAATGGATGAAAACATTTATATACATCATGTACCACTATATATAAAGAAATTATTAACTAAGAAAAAAATTCTTTCCCATCAAGATTATTAATTACGTCGTTATTCGAAATTTAAAATATTAATATTTGAATTGTTGCCGTAGTGTTCTTTTTCAACACATTTGGCACACTCACATTTTCAACTTTCACTTTTATCCCTACATCCTCAATTTTTCAACACATCATTCACTAACTTCAATGCTTCAAGGGAAAGATTTCATTATCACCAATATATAATCTATAAACACCATCACATTCTTACTGGGAAAATCATTCATAACCACATTCATAGCCCTCTTTAAAGCTGCTGGAGCATTTGCTAATCCAAAGCTCAAATTCCTAAACTGAAAATGCCGCGTTGCAGTCGAAAAGGCAGTCACACACCTATTCTCTTCCACTGGCATCTGATAGTACCCTCGCACCAGATTCATTTTCGTAAACACTTTCATTCCATACATACTATACACGCACTCTGAAACTACACACATAGGGAACCTATCTTTCACAGTCTTTTCATTCACCTTACGATAATCAATACATAACCTCAATCGTCCATCAGGCTTTCGCACAGGCACTCTTCCACGGACTCTCACTCTCTTCCAACACACCTATTCGCTCTAACTCTTCACACTGCTCTTCAATCTCATTCGCAACGGGGAAGGAAAGTGACGAGGTCGTTGGTATATGGGGGTGTCCTCCGATAACACTATGCGAAATGCCGGCAATTTCGTATCCCCAAAATCCTCATCGCCTTTGCTCAGCGCTTTCCTCCTTTCCCACAACATTCGTACAATCTTTTGTCTCCTCACTTCATTCAAACCTTCCGGTAATTTTACTTTATCAACCATTTCATCATACACCCAATCCTTTTTCTTCTCAATATCACCAGCAAACACACAGCATTCATTCTCTCTCGAATTCTCTAATACAAAAACAGAATACAAACTACCAACTACATCACCAACCCTTATACCTCTCACTCTCCTCTTTTTCACATCAGGTACCTTCTGCATACATACCCGAGGATTATTCAAATCTATTAGACCAGGGGTTCCCAAAGTGGGTGCCGCGGCACCCTGGGGTGCCGCCAGTGTGTGTCAGGGGTGCCGGCACATTTTTTCAATTTTCATTAAAATTTTGGAGTTAAGTTGTACAATTTGTTTTTATTATATGGCAATCAACCGATTATTATGCCATCGTCTACTACTTCGTGGCCTATTGCTTGTAGTACGTAGTGCGCTTTATCTCCTTAAGGGCAGGTTGTCATCTATGTGGAGAGAATTTCTAAATATGAAGAATGAAAATGCACTGAAGCTTTCATTTATTGTCAGTTTACATATTGCAAAAACTGGAAAACCGCATACTATTGCCGAGACATTAATTAAACCTTACCTGAAGATGTTGTTAGTTGCATTTGTAAGGTTCAGATATGGCTCAAGATTTACATTGATACTGTGCAGCTATAAAATACCGTAACTATAAGTATGCGAATTAAAATAATTTTAGAGACAGTCGAGAAGAACTTATAGGGAAGATTGAAAACGTGATTTTTTTAGTTTACAGCTTATGAAAGTACCGACGTAGCGGGACTTGCAGTTTTCTTTCTTGGTGTTTGTGAGGTACCATTCGCAATGCAAATAGAAGAGGAATTTTGATGGGCGAAGTGCTTGAGACTTACACCACTGGCGACGAAATTTTCAGTGCTATCGACAAATTTGTACAGGAAAATGGTTTGGGATGGAGCAAGTGTGTGGATATTTGCAGTGATGGAGAGGCCGCAATGTTTGGAAAAACGAAGGGAGCGGTGTCTAGGATGAAGCAAGTGGCAGAAAACGCCACCAGAAGCCACTGTGTCATA
>JABUQX010080237.1:0-32500 GCA_015478945.1 Trachelipus rathkii
ACTAGAACTGACTATGATAACTTTTCACACTTCGTTTATGATCTTTATCAATGTGACTCATTAAAATTTGACAAAAAATAATGACACCTCAATACTACTACCATTGTTTGGGTGAGGGACAGACTTCTGAAGAGGATTTCACTATCTTACAAAAACATCTCTCTCTTTAAGCTTGAAGTATATTATTTCTTTATTATGTTCTATTTTCACCTCTTTTTCTCATATTAATATCTATGTCCGAGCTACCTAATATACACTTTATATCATATATAGTATAAAAATTTTCCTTCTTCTTGCAGGGAGAGATCGTGAGTGTGTAAATAACTGTATCTAATTCAATATTCTCATCTCCTTCATTCATCTTCGGTTCCAGATATTTTTCATGTTCTGATCAGCTTTGTAATGAATTTGTAATCATAAATGAACCTTCTGTCTTAAAGCTCTTACCTCCTGATAGTTAATGTATCATATATCTTTGAGCTAATGAGAATTTTAACTTACCTTGTATTTGATCATTTTTAGTCCGTCCGACTTATTCAAAGAGCTTTACACCTCCGTTATCAAAATCTATTGTGGTGGCGGTTTGTATGTAGTATTACCTAATTGTTATATTATTCTAATTTATCCTATTTCTTGTCACACACACACACGCGCACTATAGCAATACAAACGTAGAACCCCTGGCATGGAATTCCGAATACTTCAGGCAATATGCCTCAGTGTTCCAACTCACAGTCTTTTAGGTAAAATGATCCCTAGAGATTCACATTTAAAGACAATAGTTGCCATTGACTTATCTCTCTATTAGGAAAGTTTCTTACTATCCTTATTAAGTCTCTATATTTTATGGAGAAGGGCTGTTCTCTTCTACCTGAAAATTTAGAAAGTATTTTCCTTTAAATTTCCTACATCCAGGTTTTATGTTCTCACTAGAGAAGGGTGTATAAACTCGAATGGCTTCTTTCTTTTTTCTAATATTCACTGTTTATATTACATTGTTTGAGTTGTTTATCGATATAGAACACTCAGCTGTATTCTTCCCAAGCCTGTTCTATACTCTCAAATGTTTGGTTGGTGAATAAAATCCTTTTACTTCTATCTGTGAATAAGTTTCTCTAAAATTTCCGCTAAACTTAGGAAGTAAGATTAAAGATTTTCAATACTTCTGATCTCTTACACTTTTATGATCTCTAACGGTTCTTCCACGAGTCATTAATATCATGGTCCATAACAAAATTATTATTTTGGATTGAGATAGAAGTAAATGAGCTTCCAAGGGAAAGGTAAGTACATTATCTATGAGATTTTCTCTGATAGACTACCACAGAGCAGATTCTCTCAAAATCCAACATTAGATTTCAGTGAGAGTTATATGTGGCTTTCTTCTTTAAATTTTACATGAAACTTATGCAATCATATAAACAGAAGATTTGTCTACGGATCTTTTTATCGATGGCTTGAAAGAAAAATCTATTTAATTGGATATACAAAAAGTGTGTCTTTAAGGCTTTACTTTGCAACCTAGTAAAGTCTGTTCCTCACTTCTCAAAATAATACTTGTCGACTTCTGATGTAAAATCAGAAGATATTGTAGTCTTAGCAAAGTCTAATTTTCTGTTTGTTCAGTTTTATTAGGCCTAAACGTTGCGTATTTTCTTCATACTGTAACGTAGTATTAGGTAATGAACCTCAAATTTAATTCCTACCAGACTTGTTGAGTCTTGTATTTCTTCCATATCAAATTTAAGTCTTTGGTAATATTCTGGAAATGCAGGATGTAACACAATTACTTTGGTATTATTACGTTATAACGGCTCCAATAAGGGCTCATCCATATGATAGAAGAATTGTAACCCGTTTTGCATTGTTGGAAGGGGTTGTTTGCGAGCTTGTTCAGAGAGAGTTGTCATGAGCATGTTATAATAGGATTGTATTTAAAAATCCACTTCACCCCCATTGATTCTGGGGTTGTCCTCCATATATAGTTTCACTTGGTCTACCCTGACCTAATATCACCTAATATTATTATAACATTATAACATTATTTTTATAGGCATATTAAAGAATTTCTGTTTATTGAATCACATTCTCTCCGGGGGATGGCCGAAAATTGTGAATCTTTATACAGAGGTATAGACCAGGAGGTAGCTCGCTGAGGCATATCCCGCGGTCTTCTTGTGTAGATATAGTAAATACCGGATCTTCAAGGATATACTTAGGCCGTGTCCCAAACAACTTTGTTTTTGGAGAACCTTAAGGGATTTATTCTGTGCCTATGTAATTTTGCTCGTTCATCACTGTTGTATAATATACAATCCCGCATGACGCTCTGAGTAGGTCTTTTGTGTATTAGAGAAATTGATGGTGATCACATGAGAGAAACCACATATTTTTCTCGATTTGTCTAGAAGTCGCAGCAGTGCGAGAGTATGTGATACGATAATAGATATGATAAGGAAGTTCCCCTAATAATTAGTCTACATCTATTATTGCCTTGTTAGTGTTCGCCATTATTACAGTCTTATTAGGGTTTATGCTTCCTCACTTATATTATTATAGTTATTTTATATCTTTTTAATTATATTTATTTTAGTTCATTTATTATTATATATTATATTATTAATAATTAATATTATATATACATATCAGATTTATATGTATTCATCTGGTTGAGTTCTAGAAATTTTTTCAGATATTATTCAATTGGTGTTACGCTTCATACTCTCATTGCTATATAAATATCTTTCTTTGTGTTTTCTTCTTTTATTATAATTTCCCATGTCACTAATTCTCTTGCTCGCTTATATATATTCTCACTAATATATATAATATTTGATATATTAGATAGCTTGATACTTTATTAATTATAATATCATATAGTCCTTTTCAGCTCCTCCTGAAGCTCCAATAGGGTCAACTGGTCCGGCTATAATCCTTTGAACCAGGTAGCAGAGAAATATATATCAGAAAGTAAACATATATAGTTAGAATATAATATTAGTAATTTAATATATAATACGGTTATAAGACTTGATTTAAGGTTTATACAAACATAGTTTCATCAGGGTGTCTCAAAAGCGTAATTTTAAAGTTAAATTTCATTAAGTTAATAAATTTATTTAATTAAATTCTTCTGGAGATAATACACCTTTATACGAAAAAAGGATGTATTTATAGCTATGAAAATGTGTTGGCATTGGGTTTATGATATTATAGTTCGATTATTTATATGGTCCATTATAGGTTGTAATGGGATAATAGTATACCTTTGATATTCATGCGACAAGCTTTCGCAGTATTATTACGCAAACTTATCCTGTAGATAGCACAAACACTGGCGGACTCTGTCGTATATTGGATGATATTAGGAGACATAGTATACAGTGGCATGAGGCTATTCATAGATAGAATGAGCTTCATAATATAAGAATGGGACTCTTCTATTCTCGACTTTTATTTATAAATAACACAGTATTGTTTAATATATACATAATTGTAGTTATATACATTACAAACCAGACTAATTTACTTTCTTTTTCAAAATTATTCAAAATTATTTCAAAAACACATGGTGTATTATTATTATTTTGTGAATATTAGTTTAGTTTGAAGAAAAACGATATTGGTATCTCTCTTTATTGTTTTTCATAGACACGCTCATATAGGAATAAAAGATCTAAATGGTGTTTATATTTTTGTAATAACGCTTGTTCAAAATAAATGATACTACATATGAAGGTTTACAATTATCAATAATCATCCTATGAAATCTTAATGCATTTCACAAAATAGTCTAAAAGAGAAGTTAATGTCAGTGGAAATTATCGTTTTCCTATACTTCGATACATAAGGTATTTTACGCATTAATGTTGTTTCGATGATAAGACCGCATTTCCATTCCCACATGTGAATACATTTTGCCTCATGTACCTCTGGTGGCAGGTTCATTGCAATGCTTTCCTAATTTATTGAACAGTTGATTCTGTTGTCATTGGGTTCTAATTAAGTTACTTGTGAGATATAGCCCTATCATACGTTGGTTTATCACTCGAGTTTATTAAACGTTAGCAAGATCATTAGTTCAAGGCGGCTAGTGAGGCTTTGAAGTGTGGTTATTGTCATTAACACTCTCAACAGTGTTCCGCAATATTGTGATACATCTGTTTTTAGGGAGAATACCACTTATTAAACTTTTAACAATATATATGTATCTAAAAATTTTTAATCACTTGTGAAGATTCAATCGAGTTTGTGAATCCCGACAGCAGTTTAAAAATAAGCACCAATAATATTTTTTCTGGGGAGATGGAACCAGAAATATTTGGTTGTATATAACGATACAAGAAATATCAAACGGATAATGTGCTTATTGGGAGTATGGTAAGGTTGTAGATATACGTCAACTATAGCTGCATTAAATGTGCTTAGGTTGGTGTCCTCGAGCCTATAATTAACATGTTAGTAACAACTATCAATTATTCCTCTCCGTTGTGTTCTTAATGTTAGTGACCGGGTGTGGGCTCTTTTCATAAATGTTCACAAGGAAGGGTGGGTCAATTCAATATGTCTTTGACGGTCTGGACAGGAAATTTGGAAGGTAATACTTTATCAAGGTGTAAGACCTGTGGTTCTTGACTGGTCAAATCTTTCTCTTTCGAAGAAAAGCTATTATGATTGCTCACTCGATATCCTACTCATTTTGAGTATACGAACACAAACGTTTGACTGAGTATGAGACCCGCTTGGTGATTATTAGTGCATGTTAGACGGGGGTTTGTTTTCCGCCGCAAATGTCTGAAGTCCCCTGTATATTGATTATCAATCTATCTGGATAAGTGTGCTATATAATTGGTTTTCTTAATGTTTATTGTAATATTAATCGGTCCATACGAATATATTTTCTTATAGTTTTCAGAAATAAGTCAGGTTGTTGTTACTCGAGAGTTACATTCCTCATTTAAAGTTACGTATACAGTAGACAGCCCAAAATGACTAGTCTATAAGAGATTTATATGGGTCCGGAAGTCAGGGACCCCTTTTTTTCTTATAGGTTGTCTTCACGCACTCAGGATGCAACAGTTTATCCTATAACTCTTGTTTCAGTAGCAGCGCATTTTGTGTTATATGAATGAATATGATTTAATGGATACTTGTTGTATATAGGAACAAGCTGATATTCTTCACGTCAGTATTGTGTTTGTGGTTTCCTAAAACGCATATACGAATTATTTCTCTTCACTGGGCATGTTTCTCGGTCAACTAGCAACAAGAGATCTCTCTGTGTGAACTACGCTGCGACCTTTTGAGTTAATATTGATGTTGTAGTAGTGACTTATTCTTTATAGAGGATACTTGTTGATGTCACTGTTTTAATTGTAGTCACAGTATTTTTTTGTATATGAACATTGTAAAGAAAAAAAACTTTTAAGATAGAATTTTAAAAAAACCCACAAAAAAAAAACACTATTATTTAAAAAAAACACTATTCGTATTAATCACCTCAAAAAAAAAAAATAAACAAAAACACTATGGCTTTGAATTCAAGCAACAAAAAAAAAAAAAAAACGGAAAAAGAAACCAAAATATTCGAAATTTTTTAAACCTTTTTCAATTTTTCTATAGGTCAAAGGTCATTTTCCAATTTGACCTTTACGATTTTTAAACAAATAATTCCTCTATATACTGTGATGAATGTGTTAGAGATAAAGAGAACATACTAATCGATGAGACCGTATGATAACATTTATGATAATATTGTGATACCGCTGTAAATCCTAATGGGAATCGCACACTATTGTGATGGCAATCGGAGAGAACGGAAATTCGATTTGTTAAGGTTACGATTAAGTTTGAATTAAAGGAAGATATAGACGCTAAACTTATATTATATTATTACTGTATATATACTTAGTAGTCAGTACTGCTCTTGAGCGAGCTATATATTTCCTTAAGTTTTTTGGCCCGTAATGGTATTAATCACCTTACCAACATGTCACGCTTTTCGTCTGCGTATACTTGTTTGGAGTATAACACTTAGTATTATTGATATATATATATATATATTATATATATATATATTTAGTTATTGGACATATGTTCCATAATATGTATGGCTTTACTGAACTAAACAAAATATTAAATACCACTTTATTATCTAGAAGTTATTATATTACGATTTCACCTATACTAATTTTAATTACGCCATTATTATTAAATTCTATAGGTTAATATCGAAATAATCCTCTCACATATTATAGATTAATGCTGTTTGGTTGTCACAGTACACATTCACAATGGACCGGTATTTTATAATGGAGGCTAGCATAATTGGTATTCATGTCTGTGTGTCTGCGAAATAAATATGGCAGGGATAGGAAAAAAGCTTGAAAAAGTGATGGAATTTAGAATTTTCACGGGAGGCTAGTGATTCATTCCGCCGGTTGGCTTCTTCGTTTAATTTTTTGAGCACAATAATTTATCCTTTTAGTTCTCATGTGTTCGTTATGCTGTATTTCCGATATTTTTTCACATAATCTATTTGGATTTATGATCTATATTTTTATTTACGTATTTATTTACCCTAATTCATTTCATAGTGATTTTGTACACGTTCTTTGCGGACTTTTGAATAGCAACTCGTGATGTCTCTTACGGATGACGTCTAGTTGTTGTGATTTTGTTGGTTTAAAAAGGTTATCTCTGCGTGGAAACGAACATTTAACCAGTACATCATACATATTCATCAACTTGACATCGAGAGGAGAGCCCACTCATTTTTTTTATGTGGGCATTTCACAAAGCATAAATAAATATTATCATCCATTACGACCTTGCGATCGCGATAAGAATATTATCTTTATTTGGAAGTGTGAGCGGTTTGGTTTAGTTAATTCTTATTTGCTGGCGGATTCTTCGCGGGCATGTTTCATTTATTCAAAAATTCAATTAGCTACAACGTAACAAATCCCATCATACTTAATAAATAGGAACTATTTAAGTACATTTCTATACATATATTCCTATTACTTGAAGGGTTGAGATGTGCTCTCTTTTTTTGACACACACATTTCCTCATTAAATCGCTGCTCTAAGTTTTTCTATTGACTGTTTAGAATATTTCAAATCTAAGTAACGTAGCCTAAACTATTCTTAATTACGCTTATAATTTAGTAATATTTTTTCGGGGCAGTTGGATTATAGACTAAGTATTACTTTATTTTTTTTAAAAGAATATTAAACAAAAACCTAATTAACTTTATATAATTAATAACAATTAATAATGAATTGATTGAATTGTTACACAATATAAATTTACAAAAAATCTGTTCGACGATGTAATAATATATCCTGATAGAAAACACATCACGATCAAACGACTTTATTTAATTATTGGTTAAATATTTGAGAGTTATTGTGTGAGCTCTTTTAAAAAAAAAACTCAAAAAAATAAAATCAAAATAATAAACAAATAATAAATCAAATAAATAAATATAAATAATGTTATAGTATTGCATAAAATATTGTACTCTAAAACTTTTTAATTTAATATCTATATTTTATTCCCGTATAATTTATTATAAATATATATATATATATAAAAATAAATCAACATTTATTATAAATTTTCTTTTTATATATATTATAATAATCATTATTATTATTTATTTTAAAAATAGTAATAAATAAAATAGAACATCAAAGAACAAGTCGGACTTTCCCGCAATTACTCAAATAACGTTCGCAAAGATTCCGTCTTAATATGGTGCTCGAGAAATTTACTCGGATTCGACTTCTTCTCTCCACACTAATTATTAAATCTCTGTGCTAAAGATAATATATTTATTGGCGTTACTTTTAACACTGGTTCAAAATTTGTCGATAAATTTGTGGAAATCGTAGCGTGTATATTTGCAGCTCTCAAGCAATGCTAAATTGGGGCACGATATTTTAATCGAGGTGTCCGGCGCCGAGATATTTAATATTCCGCAATTCTGCTATTATTATTGAGGTTACTATCGCTTTGAACTATTATATTATTATTTTGTTTAGTTAAATTTTTTCAGGTAGGAATAAGACAATAGTTTTTTATTAGGAATTCAATTTTTTATCTTTCTAAATAATTTTGGTTGTGGGCCTGATCTTGGTTAAGATTACTCTTTTCTGCAGCAACACGGGGAAATTATTATTAAAACAAAACAGAGCATCACATGTATGGTTAGGAGGTTCTAAACGCAGATACGAAACATTAACATATACGAAAAACTCGTGGATAAAATAAATAGATTTTTTCCATAATATACTTTAATAAAGTATTTAATATTATGTAACAGGAATAATCTTTAAAGGCTTAGTAGAGTTGTCATTTGATATGAGGTAAAAAAATAATAAGACTTAAAATATTCAAATATGTAATCATTATATTTGGATTCTTTACTCTTCTTACTATTCTTAATACATAAAAGAAGATTTTTTTCTAAGCCTCTTGGGATTGATTTTATTTAATGTTTACTCAATCGCAATCATATTATACTATAATGACATTACTAACAAAGGGGTTTTAAGTTTGAACTGTCAAGTTTTGTCGAGCCCACTCTCGCTTTGGGTTCCTCTCAAATTGGGATTGAATTAGATTAATCGGCCCTTTTTGTCCTCAAACGTCCAGGTAAGTGTAGGCGAATCCCTCGTAACCAAATATTCAGATAAAATGTATTGTACAGGGTAAACATAAATTGATTGAATAAAATCGAATATAGTTCTCCTTTACATTCCTCGTTCTTGGAAGTTCGTTAGGAATAAAGCATATGGCCAACGACGTCCGGGAGATTAAAGTTACGGAAGGACAATTACGGACCATTGAAATCATCACTCGCGAAAGTCAAGAGCACACAATGTGTTTGGTGTAAGCTATCAAGTTCTCAGTGATATATTATAAGAACAGTATTGATTTTATCTATCTAGAAAATCACTGTTATATAAATTCATTAACCGTCTAAAGTTTTATCAGTGATAGTTGATATTTATGTTATGTAAAGATAATATGAATATATACGTAATATGAAGAAACTTTTTAGTTTTATTTATATATCTCATTACTTCCTTTCAATTCTCATAACTATATTTAAAGACATGAAATGATTTAATACCATATACAAATAAGACAAAAAAAATGAAAAAAGAAATTCAAAGAAAGAAACCTACTTGTTTTAAAGATATAATAAATATGATTGTTACCCATTAAAATTTAAAGGACTTATAAAAAAAATGAATATTTATTAAATTTAAAATATTAAGTAATTAAATTTGCACAGTACATATAAGATTTTATAATATAGAACAGTATTTTAATGAGCTTATTTCAAATTAATTATTCCTAAACAAACAATATTAAACATATTTCAAAAAATTAGTAATATATATATAATTTTTAATATTATTATATTCTAAACTACTAAACTTTTCATATAATAATTATAATAAAAATAATAATTTCTAATTATAATAGCTATTATTAATTTCAATATAAAACATGATTATATAAGGCTATTAAATAGGATATAAAATATGAGATAAAATATTAAATAAAAAAATAAACAGACTTATGAATCTCTCCTATCATCATAACTGGGTTTTAAAATTATATATTTCTAGTATTAAATTATTTAAATTATTAAACTAGGTCATCTTTTTCTTATTAGTTTTATTCTTTATTTTTATTTTTATTATAATTATTATTATTATGATTATTATTTATTATATATTATAATACAAATCAATATTATATTAGGGCTTGGTTATGTCTATCTTAATGGTATAAAGTAATTTAGACTTTGGTCAGGAGTCCTCTTTGGTTATGGGAATCAATGCTCAAAATAATCTTTCTACGGTTTGCTGTCTTTAGGATATATATATTGTACATATTTCTCACAAAATATAATTATATATATATATATATAAAAAGTGAAAAAGATTAAATAAAGTAACTATATATATACTATATATATTATAATATATATATATTATATATATATATTATATATATATATATATATATATATATAGTATATAATATATATATTTATAATATATAATATATATTATATATATATTATATAATATATTAATATTATTATAAATTATTATATATATTAATTTATATATTATTAATTTTATAATATATATTAATATATATATAATATATATATATATATATATAATATAATATTTATATTATAATTAAATACAATATAAATTATTTTATATTTAATATATTTATTCTATATTTATATTCACTATATATATAAAACCTTAAATTTATAAAATGAAAACTTTACTAATCTGTTAATATTATATATATTTAAAGAGAATTAAAGATAATTAAAATAAAAACTCAATAATCATATCATCAAATAATAATCAATAAATAATAATCTTGGATTCAACAATAAATATATTTACAACTCAATTAGCGAAGAGCACTTGTACTCTAAATTGCTCTCATCTCTCTCTCTCTCATCAAATTATTTTTCTTTGCTTCTCTTTCTACTCCTTCACAATTGTTTATTATCTTTAGAGCTAATCTCTCATTCTTTCTTGTGTTGTAGTCTCTGTCTTCCTTTTTAAGCAGGCCTTTCATCTTCCCGGTCGATACTCACGTGCATATGAATACATATTCTTTTTACTCGTCTCTCTCATTCTCTTTTTATGTCTTCTTCTCCCATCGTTCTCCATCCCGCCCCTTTATTTCTCAAAGCTTCCGCTTCGTTCCTCCGCTTCTTCCCTCTCCATTTGGTTCCTCCTACTCTTCACGCGACATTTTCCTCTGCTCCTCATATCTCTCTACCTCCTTATCTCTTCCTCCTTTCTCCTGCCTCCGTCTCTGAAATTGTGCTTCCTCTCCCCTCATCATTTCTTCCCTCTCTCGTCCATTCTCTACTTTTCCTCTCTCTCTTCCTTATTCTTCCGAGCTCTATTTTGCTCCTCTTTCTTCTTTCTCAAATAAATCTTAGCAAGCTCCTGGAGTTTTAACAGATTCATTCGTGGAATTCTCAAAATCCAGATTTCTGGACTTATTCACCTTACAAAGGGATTATCTTGGGATTATACGCGATTCGCGAAATTTACCATTTCCCCCGGTATTTAAGAACACTCTGTTGCCAAAGATCTTACAGGTAAATCTCCTCTGTGGACTACCGTTTTTCACCCGATTCAGATCTAAAACTTTCAAGAAGCTTGTCCAATTCAGCGTAAAAACAATGCGATATTAGTAAGTCCAAGAACATGATGCAAGAGACTTAAAGCTTCGTGAGTCTATGGACGAGTAGTGAAAGGCTAAGCAGAATTTATTTGAATTTCAGGGTTTTTATTAATCAATAAACTTATTTTAATTGATTTTCTTTTATTGAGAAATATAAATTTACAATATATATAATATATGATATATATATATATATATATATAGATCTATATTATATATTATAAATACTATACTATCTATATATATATATATATATATATATATATATAGATATATATATATATTATATATATATAATTATATATGAATATATAGTATATATATATATATATATATATTATATATATATAATCATATCACTATATAGCTATACAGAAAATTCCACTATTTTTGGTACTTAGCATTTATTTCATAAATCAAGATCAATTTTTTATTTCTTGCTTTGGGAAGAATTTTTTTAACAAAATACACTGCTACTTAGAGTCGGGCAGGTCATATACAGAGTTCTGGCCTAGCCTTTAAAGAATAGACCCGGAATAATTTTTTGACTCAGAGATCAGTCAAAAGTTTACCTACTGAATCACTATATTAAAATAACTCCAGCGGAAATCGAGTTTGATTTCACGTTAGGCGGCATTAACATAAAAGCGCATTCGAACGGAATTATATATATATATATACTATATATATATATATATATATATATAGTATATACTATATATATATATATATATTTATAATATATATATATATATATTACTATATTCTATATAGTAATTATATATATATATCATATTACTATAAGTATATATAGTATAATACTGGTCCGAGCCGTTGTCGATTGTCGTCATATGTATCTTAAAGAGAACTAAATTAATGCTATTAATGCTACCGTAAAACGGAATACATTTTTGGGATCAGCGTAAAATATTTTAAATTTACGAAAAACTTTTTAAAAAAAAAAAAAAGCCAAAATTAAAAAAAAGTTTTTAATAAATCTAGTAGAAAGACTATTTTTAAAAAAGCTAATTTAATTAGAGGCGCTAACCCCGTATGTTGCCCGTCTGTCTTTTTAATAATGGTCTCGGTTTGTCTTCCAGAAGACTAAAGAAATTCATCCCACAGCAAGGCTATACCTCCTCGGCCGTCCGCGAATGGCAGGAGTCCGGAGGGGTGTCTCGGTGCTTCGTCCTTTGCCGGGGAACTACGGGGGTAAAGTGATTATTTCCTTCTCCCCCCCCTCGTCATCACCGGGGTCAGGGTCTGCCGGAACTCCCTCTCGCCCGCTCTTTTTGGTATTGTGGGTGTCGCGGAGGTTCCCCGTCCGTCCTCCAACTTCCTCCGACCTTTCCCCAGACTCCTCCGTCCGCCCTCTCCCTATCGGGGTTAATGGTCGAAATCTATCGTAACTCTCGATCTCCGAAACGTAGTCCCTCTCTATTGTTCCCATCGCCTGTGGGTACTCTGAAGCCGACCCCTATGCGGTGCCGTATATTAATATCTATGATATTTTATATAGTACTCTCATATCCTCTACTATCTTAGCATATGTATATATTATATCTATCTGCTCTAAGTTATTATATTTATATTAATATATACGCTCTTAGGATCATAGTATAGTATATATTCATACGGTACGTATAATATAATATAGTCATACCTCTAGTGGCTAAACTGTATAACGATTCACGACTTTTTGTGCATGAAAAGAGAATTTTCTGCGACTATTCAATTTCAAAACATCCAGTTAAAAGTTCCTGCATCTCTCTCTCTGCGTGATCGCCAAGCCAATCCATCATCAACAACTCGATCATCTCCTCTTATCTACATCAACTCATCGTTCAAACTCTTCTCTCTCGTGGCGCGTCTCCTCTGCTTTATCTCTCTCCAAAGTAATTTTCTATTCCAAGCACCGTCTTCGTTCTCCTCCGTCTTACATCTATCGAGTTTCTCTACTCTTCTCATCTTCATCCTAACAAACTACTCTCTCAATGTGAATCTCTCCTCTCCCTAGTCTTTACAATGCATTATATCGGCAGGATTTTTTTTGGAATACGTACCGATTTTCAAAATGATAGCATCACCTCCTCATATCTGATATACATCCTTTATCAACTCTCCGAACATTAATTTAATTTCCATCGTGTTATCTCTCTTCTCTCTCCTTCTCTTCCCTTCTTATTTCTTATTTCTCAGCTATTCAGACTCGTCTATTCCCTCGTCTCTCTCTCTCTCCTCAGGATCCTTTTCTCTCTCCTCTGTCTCTCTCTCTCCGATCTCTTTCCGGTCCACTATTGTCTCAGGTCTCGTCGATTTTATCACTTCTATCATTATACCCACATAAGTTACAATGTCTCATCTTCTTCCTCGATCCTCTCTCCTCTCTCTCTTCTGTCTCTCTCCTCTTTTAACTTCATATCTCTCTCGAAGCGACGTGACTCTCACTAATATTCATATTGAATCGGAAAACTGAATAATGAATGGGAATTCTTGTTACTTTTGCGAGGACCGCAATATATATACTCATCAGGACCGTCTGTTTTCGTTTAGTGTCAACCTACACTCAGACGTGCTGTTTCAGTTTTATCTAAGGGGTGTGTCTTGGTCCTTCTCTTTCTCTCTGTCCTCTTCCTCTTCTCTGCTTGCTCTGTTTTCTCTCTTATTCTGGTCTCTCGTGTGTGCTCCTAGTCTTCCTTACATTCTTCTCATCTCTCTGCAATCGATATATCGAGTTACAGGTCTCAGCATATTTCCTGCTCTCTCCTCCCATTTATTTTTTTTTTTTTTTTTTTCTTTAAAATCATTAAAAATAATTTTCTTTTTCTCCTCTAGGTATATCTATCATAAGCTCACTCTACTCTGTTGTCCTCACGTTTTTCCTTCTTGGCCTTCGTCCCGTCTCTCCATACTTCTCCCTTCGCTTCCGATCCTCTCTTCTTTTCTTTTTTTTATTCTTTACATTCTCATCAGACTCTTTTTACGGGTGTGGTTCCTAGCACCACTACTCGCACTATCCACCTCTCTGCTCAGTCGATAATAGCTTGGAAAATATATATTAAATATAAAACGTTTTTGAGAACTCGTTCGAAAGATCTACGATCGTCCGTTCTCGAATTCACATATGTATAGACATTGGATTTTATCTGCTCTCCTTTTCTCTCTCCTTTTTCTCTGCTCTCTCTCTTCTTTATGTCCTATTGGCTATTAATTATTTCTCGTTTCTTATAATGAAATGATGTATTGTGTCTTCTGTCTATTGTAGGAAAATGAAGGAAGAGTTATTTATTTATGTTTTTCTCGTCAAAAGACGTCAATTAAACTTGAACTATTCAATTACATAAGTGGATCAATGCATAAGGTTGCATGAAGAGTTATATTAATATTGTATTCCCAAAAATACTCTTTACAAACATTGAAAGTTCCATAGTCTGTAAGAAATTAGTATATCCAAGAAGATGACTTATGGTATCAATAAGTAACCTTCACGATTTAAGCTTAGACACTTTTTTGTCGGTTGCATATTAAACAATTATATGGAGGGTGACGAAAAATAAAACCGTATTGCTGTTTAGCTTTACATAAGTTTGGCATAGAAAAGAGTACCATTTTTAGGACTGCAGCCGTATAGGCATTTACCGTATATTTGTGAATTATACCATAAAATTATACGAGGACTCTAATGATTTGAAGTGAAAGATCGCCATAAATCTGGTAGGCCGCGTCCTGTTCGAACACCGCAGGTTGGCCGAACGCTATAAAGGCAAGAATTGAGCGAAATCCTCATTGTACACACAAGTGAAATTCAGATACCTAAGAATTCAATGTTGCCCACTGTCAGGGAAGACCTATGGTTAAGAACTTACAAAAGAACTAGAAAGCTAGAAAGTAGCTAAAAAGTAGCTAAGGTTGCCAGATTTGGAACGTAAACGGTCCAAATCTGACACCCTGACATTTGTGATTATTACTACTACAAGAAGCACCGGAGAGAAAGAATTAGAGAAAAGTCTAAATGTCTGTTGACTGAGTGTGTGCATGATCGCCATCGAAAAATTCTCTTTACAGACGAAAAAATATTTATCATGGAAGAATGATTTTACAAGCAAAACGATATGGTACATGCTACGTCACCTAAGCAAGCATCAGAACTCGTATCGCTTGCCAGCAAAGGTCATCATCTGGCTTCTATGACGCTTTGGTGGTTAGTGAGTTACGGTTAAAACTTCGGCAGCCGTGTGCCAAGAAACAGTTCTCAAAGGTGCTGTAAAACGACAAGGTTAGACCTTCTTACAAAATGAACAATGGACCATTCAACAGGATTAAACACCAACACGTAAATCAAGGTCTCCTCAAGATTGACTCTGGGACAATGTTCACCATTTTCCTAAGGTTATCGATTGGCCATATGGCAACCCCATCTTAATCTTATAGATTACAAAATTAATGGTCTGCTCAGGACATGCCAAATTATTGGTTTCTTTAAAGATAAGTTCCAACGGGTGCGGTGCGGTGGCGGTGGGTGCGGTGGAGTTCGTGCTTTTGCTTCATATGGACATCTTCGGCCAAGGAGAGCTAGCTTATGTTAAGGCAAAGGGCATGTATTTTTGAATGACTATTTGTATTTTTTTTTTTTTTTTTTTTTGCATTGATAATGGTTCGCAGTTATATCGCGTGATATTTAATTGAACTGCTTGTATTTATAAAAACCATTAGGTTTGTCTTTATTTGACATCTTTATAATAACAGTTATTTTTTTTTTAGTTAGAAGTCATTGGGTAATATATATATATATTATTATATATTATATATATATTATAATATATATATATATTAGCTATATATATATAATTATATATATATATTTATTTATATATATTATATATATATATATATATATATATATATATATATATATATATAATATATATAAATATATATATATATTATATATATATATTATTTATATATTATATATTATATATATATATTATTATTATATATTATAGTATATTATATATATATATATATAGTTATATATATATTTATAGTTGATATTGCCGTTTAGTCCAGGTGGGGGGTGTGAAGGAGTCTTTTGATTCCCTCTAAGAAATTATTTAAGCGATCAAAATTTTTTTATGTCATTAGTCTCTTAATTTTAAATTAAAGAATAATAAAAATAATGATCAAAGCGAATTAAGAGTATGTAATGATAGAAATGAAGAAACATTTGTTAATGGAGATTTCTTAAGTTTAATGACTAATGAAAGCCTAAAAGGGGAATCTTTAACCAAATCAATAGTACGAAGGTTGTAATTTTAAAAATGGTGCTATCTCTGATTTGGACGAACGATAAATGATTGTGCGAAGCATGGAGTAAGTTTTAAGAAGTATTCAAGTTGTTGAAAATATCCGGCTGCATTGTATATTCATTGGTGTTCACATTTATGTGGAATGCAACAGATGAGAAACTTTATCGCAGAGTAAAAACAATTGGACATTATTTTAGGACACCAAGCGGACAACTATATTAAAAGAAAAAATAAGAAAGATTATCCCAGAGGCAAAATTGCAGAACTAAAACCAATTAGTGAAATTGGTTGGGTGGAAAATCACGATGGGTTGTTAAGGTTTAAAGAAATTTTAAAACAATTGTTTAGGCTATATTGCTTGAGAAGTATTAAAATATTAAACCTTTATCAAAAACTCAAAATTTACTTTTGAAATCTTTATATCAATGCGAAAGGTTATAGCTGTTAATTAATGAATTTTAACTTTATCTCCTTCCCTCTTCCATCATGAACTACATTGAAGTATTCATCATTAATGACTGTAACTGTTCTTAATTAATCACATTGAAAATGAGTTATTGGTTGTTTTGAAAGAGTTTTAAGCAAATCAAGATGAAAATTACAAAGTTACAGCAGAATAACTGCTTTCTGTTAATGAAGAAATGAGAATGACTCCTTTCAGAATCAATGTAAAATAAAAAATAAATAGAGCATCAATTTCTTTTCTTGAATGATTTTTCAAACCAGTTTAGAGAGTTAGTTCGTGTGAGCCATACATTCCATACTTACCAATCTTTAGTAATGTCATCCCTATCAATATCTAATTTAAAATATTTTCCGATAATTTTGGGAATATTTTGATCTATGGCTATCACAATGTTGAACCTCTGTTATTATATATATTTCTCTATTCTTTTAAAAAAGGCTCAAACCATGCTTTCTCAATTCTACAGATGAGGAAAGACGAATAGAACTAGCTTTAATAAGTGTTCATCATAGTTACACAATCATTCAATTTTGCTTCTGAGATATCAAAGAGGAATAATTTTTATTTTATAAAAAACACAATTTTTTTTTTTTTTTTTTTTTTTTTTTGCATTTTGAAGATTGCTATCAAATGGTAAGATTACTGTTAAATCCTTTTAGTGACATAATATTATATTTTATATTTCTTATTTTATTTTTAGGTTATATACTTGTGGGGTAGGAGTATATAGGTAGGGTATATTATATAATTGGTTATTTATATGCTCTTTTTTTTAGGTATAGGGTTGGATTGGTTTATATGGGGTTTTATGTATATATATGATTTATTATATTTTATTATTATATATTATATATATCTATAGTGTTATTGATATATATTTAGACATTTATATTTATTTTATTTAATATATTATGTGTTATAAGTTATTTATTAAGTAGTTAGTTTTGGACTATATAGTAATATATTATGTTTATAATTAATAGTGGGTATATTATATTGGTATTATTTATCTAATATTATATCTATATACTTTATATATATAGTTATATATATATATTATATAATTATATATATATGATAGTAATGAGGTTAGTGTTTTTCAGGGTTGGGCACTGAAAAAATCAAAATTTGCAATTTAAATCAACTGATTTTTTTACGTGATTTTCTTTTTTATTAAAAATCTATGATTTTTTTATTTTTTTTATTCATTCTTTTTTTTTTTTTTAAATTATTAATTAATATGCCTAATATCCTTAATTAATGATAAGTTTATATATTTGCGACTCATAAATGTAAATTCAATCAATATATTTGTTTTATCGATTTAAAAAGGTATTATAAAAATAAAATTAGTTCAGCACTCAGAACTATTTGAACTTCATTACGGCTAGTTAAATCTATATAAAGTATTATATATAATCGTTAAATAACATATTATTAAGCTAATAATATTATTATTTACTAAACTTATCATTAATTAGGTGATAATAGAGATTATTGTTAGTTTAATTTTTTAAAAATATAATGATTTATAAGCATTGTGCCAAAATTAAAAATAATAAAAAAATATTAATTGATTTTTATATTATATTTGGAAATTGAGGAAAAATAAGGTGGGCCCAACCCTGACTATAATATTTTATATTCTGATTTATTGGTTAGGTATATATATATATTTATTATATATATAGTATTTATTTTGTTTTATATTTATTTTATTTTTTATTTAGTTATTATGTAGTATTATTTTATGTATATTATTGAAGTAATATATATATAGTATATATATAATATATATTTATATATATATATAGTATTTAACTATATAGATATATAATATATATATAGGTATATTAGTATATATATATTATGTATATATATATTATAATATATATATATTATATAATTATAATAATAATATATATAATTATATATTATTTATATTTTTATGAGGTGTATGTATATATATTATATATTATATATATATATTATATATATATTTAGTATTATTATATATTATATGATTTATATATATATATAATATATATATATTTATTATTTATTATATTATTATATAGTATTAATATTTGCATTTAACTATATTGTTATATATTTGTGATGTATGTTATTGTAATATATTTTATTATATATTTATTTATTATTATGTGAGTTAGGTAGGTGTACGGTATATTATAGTAGTTAATAGGTATGTGAATGTGATATATTTTTTATGTATATTTAATTATATATATTATATATATATTTATATGTGTGTGTTGTTGTGTGGGTGTATGTGTACGTTGAGTGTAGGTGTATGTGGTATGTGTAGGTGTTGTTTTCCGACGTGTGTAAGGTGTAATGTGTACATGTGTATGGTGTGTGTTTGCGTGCTTTTGTTAATGTCGTTTAATGATAGATATGTAGGTTATGCATTTAGACTTTTTTTCTTTATGAACTTCTTATTAAAGAAATGAATTGATCCGGAATAATATAATAAACACTAGTTTATTAAATGAAACGAGCGAGGAACAATATATATTTTATATTATTATTATATACTATATATATGTATATATATATTATATATATATATATATATATATATATATATATATAATAATATATATTATATTAATATATACATATATTATATAATATATATATTAATTTATATAATATAATTTAGGTATATATATTGTATATATATATAGTATAGTAGTATAGGTATATATTATTATTTTTAGTATTATAATTATTATTACTTTGGTGATGTTATGAGGGGTATTATACTATATAGGGTGGAGTTTATGGGATAAGTACGGTATATATATATATGTATAATATTATATATTTTTGTATATATTATATTTATATGCCTAATTACTATCTATTATCATATTATTATAGTTATAGTAGGTGAGTATGGTATAGTATATAGTATATGTATCTACGTATATTAATGGTATACTAGTATATTATAGGTAGTATTATATTATATAGGTTTGTGTGGTTAATATCTATATATATATGTATTTATATTTATTATATATATTTATATATATTATGTAGTTATCGTAGGGTATAACAGAGTTGGTGATAGTATAGCTTGGTTAGCGGATAGTAATATGTCTTGTCTATTAGGTATTATGGATATATATTAGGTGGTGTGGTGTATATATATACGAAGTGGTGATGACAACTGTGTGAGATATAGTATATAATATGGTATAGGGTATGTATATGGTATATAGGGTTTAGTAGTAGATATACTATATATAGTTGATGTATTTTATGTGTAATATTATATATATAGTATTTAGTATAGTGTATATATTATTATTATATATGTATAGGTTTTATATATATATAATTATATATATATATAATATTATATATATATATATATAATATAGTATATATATATATTTATATTATATATTATTTCTTTATTATAAATGATGTTGGACATCATTTATGTTTTTTTTTATACACTGTCCGCACTAGGGATAGATTCAGCCATTCAGCAATGTTTTATTCCTTTTCCGTATGCTTGTTTGTAGTTTGTTGAGATATGGATTTGAGATATTTTGTGGTTTTTAAACTTGAATCTTCACCTATAGTATATATATATATATATCATATAGTATAGGTTATTGATTATATATACTAATTATATATATATAGTTATATATATATTTATATCAGTGTATGGTAGCATATATTTCAACTTGAATAATGGAAGTATATATATGGTATTTAGGGTATATTATATATTTATATCAGGTGGCAGGCGTGCATTTTCAAGCAGTCATCGCTACAGTTCCCGGTTCCCTATTTCCACCATTTAATAGTATATAGTATATATATTATTATATATATATTTATATATAATATATATAAATATATTATTATAAATTTTAAAATAATATTATATTTTATATTTTAATTGTATTATTAAAAATCTATATATATATATATATATTTATAATATTTATATATACATTATATATAGCAACCTCCTGTGGCAACTAATTCCAAAATTTAAACAACTCGATGCTGAAAGATGCCTTTCTTATATAAGATGGCATGCTTTCTTCTTATTTTCTTGTTATGCCCCTGGTCTCCCGTCCGTGCTCTATTATGAAGAATTTATTGGTCTCCGTATTCTCAATAGGATGTAAAATTTTGTAGAATTGTATCATGTTTCGTGTGAAGAAAAATCGCCTTCTACCTGAAAACTATTCCTAACTCCTTCAGCTGTTCCTCATATGCTCTTGACCTATCAAACCCAGAAATCATCCTCGTTGCTCTTGCATTCTCTCTAGCATATCTAAGTCTTTCTTTAAATTAAGGGGCCCACCACTTAATTTCATTGGCCTAACATTATGCTATTTACAGTTTCACTTATTACCTTTCTTGTGTCTTGTAAACACATTGCGATTTATTATGCCAGCATCTTATTAGCTTTATTCCTTGCTTCCAACACTGATTAGCTACTTTCAAATTATTGCTTATAATTACATCTAAATCTTTTTCTTTGGTCCACAGACTCAAGCCAAATCCCCATTAATATCGCAGTTAAAACTTTTATTTGAAAACCTAGGTGAGAGTCCTTATTTTTAACTATAAAAATCTCATTTGCCAACTTATCTGCCCACCCAGAAGTTTGATCAGATCATTTTGAATCTTTATACATCCTTCATCTTTTCCTAACTGAGGTGGCCACTTTTGGTATCATCTGCAAACTTAGAACCTTGCATTTAAGTCCCTGGTCTAAAATCATTTATAAATATGAGGAACAATAGTAACCCCAGCTCTGAACCCTGTGGGACACCACTACCTTCACTATTCCATTGATGACTTATTGACCATTTAGTTGTACACCGTTTTCTATTCCACAACTACTCTTTAATCCAACCAATTCTTGAACACCTTTGACCTATGTTTCACCACTAGCCCTTCTCTCTATAAATAGCACCATTTCGCTCTATTGGTAAATCTGAGCACAACCTTATATCTCTTAATTTCAATATCTTTTCTCTCCAACAGCTCCATCCTGCCTATGCCGTTTTTTAAAGCACTTTGATCGCTGAATTGGGGGGCCTTTGCGGTCGATTCTACGCTAACTACAATTGGAATGACTGCTTTGACTCTGATGACGATTCGGCTTCTGCCACTAAAGTGGGAGCTGTAATCGTTGACGGATGAGCAGGTTCATTCCTTCTTCGCTAAATCTTTCTCTCCTCCATATATTCAACCCATGGTTTCGATCGTTTGCTTGTTCTCTGGCCATCAGGCTAGAGACTAGCGCATATCGGAGTAGAATTCTCTGTTCTCTCTATCACTCTCGCTTAATTTTTCATTCAGTTCGAAATTATGAGAGGGATACACTTCGACGAGCAAAGCGGGGCTTTCATCAAACGAAAAGTGCGCTAAACCTCCTTGGTTCTCCTACTGACAAATTTTTCTGGCTTCTTGCCAAAAACATCTTCTACAATTTCTGTATAATCATTTTCTTTGCCCCTCTTTTCGATCAGAAGTAGATCTATCTCTAACTCTCAAAAAGTCTAGTTGAATCTCTATGGCCTCCATTTTCCTCTAACTCAACCTTTGACGATTCTGGCATTCCTCCTCCTTCTACACTTCTCCTCTCAGGTGTCCTATGTCTTTACCTGTGATTAACATTTGATGGTAGCACGGGCTCCTTGAAGATCTATTGAAGTTTGGAAAGGGCGGTGAGCCCGGATAGGCATTTCTCCCCTAAGTTTTGAGGATTGTGAATTCCGTGCTGACCCCGCCCGCTCGTTCAACTATATTCTCTATGTCTCAATACTAGCACTTTCCTCAGTGTTGGAAGCAAGCACATGTCCATCCTATTCCGAAAAAAGGAAGGCGCTCTGATCCTTCAACTATCGGCCTATTAGCTCTCACTTGTATTCTATCTAAGATCTTCTGAAAACACGTTCTTTAACGTTCTCACTTCTTAGGCATTGGATCTAATTCTCTCTTCCGATCAACCAGTACGGCTTTCGGCGTTCCAAGGTCTACTGGCGATATACTTTCCTATTTGTAACCGATTTATGGTTTTCGCTCTTAGGAACTACGGGGGAAGACTTGCGTGGTGGCGCTCGACATATCCATAAGCAATTTGATGACCGTGTATGGCAGACGAGTCAATGCTCTCTCAAGCTCCCCTCCTTGTGGTTACCCTTCTCTTTGCTTAACGTAATGTCCTACGCTTTTTTCATGTCGCGTCATGTAATCGGATGTTGGTTGATGGAGCGACTCTCTTCTTCTTTTTTCGTCAATAGTCGGTGTTCCTCAGGGTTCGTCTTATCTCCTACTTTATTCTTACCTTTCATTAATGTCTTCTCACCTGCGGGACATCTTAGCCTATCCATTCTTATGCATGACGTCGACCTTCCACCCTTCAACTCATTTGCAATTGCTGCTCCTTGCTTTTACTTCTAGAGGATTGCATCTTTCGGTCTTATCTTTTCCGTTCTAATTCTTTCGGGACATGATTCTGGATAGAAATTTCCGATTGGGGCGTACTCAACCTTGTGAAATTCAATTTCTTTAAAAACTTTTACTTCTACGATTCTCCCTTTCTATTATAACATTGCCTTCTATATGGTTGGCTATATGCTTTTCGTACATTGTTACTGCGTCGTCTCCTCCTGTTGTTTACAATATAGGACATCCTTGGCCTAACATAAACAAAAAACTGTCTTGGAAACGCTCACATCACAACGGTTGCTAGGGTGGCTTCAAAGAAACTGGGAGTTCTGTTTAGACTGCAGAACTTTTTTTCCTCTTTCAGTACTCACTATACAAGGGTCTCATCCGCCCTTGTTTGGAGTACTGTTCTCATATTTTGGGGGCTCTGGTGTTCAGCCCGGCTTTTGGTTACCTTAGGGTTCGAGTTCGAAAAGCCAAAAGCTTATAAACTGTCCTGTACTTTACAGTTCATTTGACCCCTCCTATCTTTGCGGCGCCCATGTGGTACTTTTATCTTCTTTTATATAGTACCTTACACAGCGGCAGGTGCTCGAGGGAACTTACCACCCTAGTTACCACCACCTTTTACAACTGTCCTCGTAGCAACAAGGGGTGCTGTTCTTGCCCACGAGTTTTGTGTGATCTTGGTGAATTCCAGCTAGTTCGCTGCGGTGCCTTCCTTCTTTCCTGCCACCTCTTGTTTCTGTGGACATTCCTTCCATCTTCTGTGTTATTACTGCTGAATTTATCTACTCAGTTTAAAAAAGGCCTGCGTCCTGTTCTCTATCTGGCGTAATTTGCGACTAGCGGATGAAACTGTTGGTGTGCATTCATCCCTTCCCTCCCTTGAATAGGGATTGCCCGTGGTGGTGGTGACAACTAAACAATATATAAAAATGTACCCACTCTTTCTACTCCATCTATACCACAGGTTAGAAGTAAACTTAGTTTGCCATAACACTAAATGTGGGGAGACTAATCAAAGTTATAATTTATGATATATATATAGTATATTATATATATGTCGGTAATATATATATATATTTTATAATATATATAGTATTTTTATATATTATATTATATTATATATATTATTTATATATATATATATAATAATATAGAGAAGGAGATGAGAGAGAGAGAGAGAGAGAGAGAGAGGCGAAGTAGTTATTTTTTTTTTAAATTAGAAAAAAAATGAAATACAGAAATAAAAATTAAAAAAAACAGCAAAAAAAATCAAATTAATTTAATTTAATAATAATAATAATAAATAATAATAATAATTAATAATAATAAATAATTAATAATTAATAATAATAATATAATAAATAATAATAATAATAATAATAATAATAATAATAATTAATAATAAAATAATAAAATATAATAAATAATAAAATAATAATAATATATTAATATATTTATATATTCACTTTTCAAAGTAGTTTCCATTAAATCAGTTTTCCTTTTCAAGGAAACGAATCTTTTTGCAATATTTTTAAGCTTGTCTTCTAATTTATAATTGCCGTTCTTTATAAATATACTATATTTCTAAAAGTAAAGAGACTTTGATAGAATTTATTTTTTGTCATTAAAGTAAGTAAAATTTATTTAAAACCAGTATATCTTTTCTAACAATTTTATGATTTAAAATAATTTCTTTTAATAATTTACTATATTTCAGAAGTCCGAAGTTTTGAACGAAATTTTAAAGTACTTATGCTTTAATATGAAGAAACAAATTCGCTTCCAAATAGTTCTTCAGGCACAATCTTTAGATGGAGGCTAGCGGCATGTTATAGTCACTATACAATTTTGGCAAAGCAATTTTGATTGGCTGGAGATGTGGAACAATTAGACATATATATTAAATATGATAATGTGCTCCGCACTTGAATCCGACAAATTTCACAGTATTAACCTGGCCAATGTATATTAATTTAATTCATTGTAATGTGAAATTTCCGCCTTTTTCAATCGGCAATTAATATTTATATATATTATATAATAATATATATTATATATATATATAATATTTTTATTACATAGAAATAAATATTTTTTAGGTTTATGATCTCAAAAAAATATATATATTTTGATATAATTTTTAAATTTTTGGTAAAAGAAATTGGAAGAATATAATGAAATTTGAAAAACCATGAATTGATTTATTTTTTATTCTCATCTGGTCAGTCATCGCCGCATCAATAGATGACTGGACTTCGGGACCCTGATCATATATATATATATATATATAATATATACGTATAAATATATAATATTTATAATATAATATAATATATAATATAGTATTTATATATATATATATATATATATATATATATTAATATTATTTTATTTTATTTTTTATATATTTAATATCTAGTCAGTTGGCCTCCCGATAAGTCATCATGGCCGACTCAATAATAATAATAATAATAAAAATATAATAATAATAATATAATAATATAATATATAATATATAATAATAATAATAATATAATATAAAAATAATATTAATTATTATTATTATTATATTATTTATTATTATTAATTATTATTTATTATTAATTATGTATTATTTATTAAATAATATATAATTAATAATAATAATAATAAATAATATAATAATAATTAAATAATAATAATAATAATAATATAATAATAATAATAATATAATAATATAATAATATAATACAATATTATTATTATTATTATTATTAATTATTAATATATTATTAAATTATTTATTATAATTATTATTTTATTATTATTATTATTATGATTAATTATTATTAATAATAATATAAATAATATATAATAAATAATAATATAATTAAAATATTTATTGTTATTATTATAATTATATTTATTTTATTTAATTATTATTATTATCTATTAATTATTATTATTATTATTAATTATTATTATTATTTTATTATTATTATAATTAAATTATAATTAATTTAAATCATAATATTGTAAATTTTTTTTTGTCAACAAGTTTACGTGTGCGTACATATATGCCTACTCGTAATATAAAGTGTCCTATTTTGTTAAAAAGTGTAAATAGTTATTAATTATTATTAGATAGATTTGAAATAGGTCGTCACACTTAAAAGGAAAGTTTGGCAATGTTTATTTAGCATAGAGAGATGAAAACAAAATTTCGTAAATTTTGGAAAGAATATCACGTATCCATTTTCCCTGGGTATCCGGTGAGTCGGGAGTCGGGTGTCGGGAGTCGATTGTTTGCTAAAATCAACTCTGGGAGTCGGGAGTCGGGAGTCGTTGTTTGTAAAATCGACTCTGGGAGTCGGAGTTCGGAGTCGAGTTATTTTTTCTCGACTCCCCAATACTCCTGGATATATATTATTTATTATATATAATATATATATATATATAATATTATATATATAATATAATATATATATATATATATATATATTATATATATATATATATATATATATATATAATATATGTATTATATATATATATATATATTTATATATATATATATAAATTATATATATATATATATAATATATATATGTATATTTATACTATATATATATATTAATATATAAATATATATATAATATAATATATATATATATTATATAGTATATATAATATATATATATATATATATATATATATATATTGATTCTGTGTATACTCATGAAATTAATAATGAATGTTTGAAATGATCTGAAATGAATATAAAAGAATTAAAAAATGGAGAAATAATAATGTAAAAAGTTGTTGTGATAATGTCAAATATAACAAATTTATAACATTTTATCTATGGAGAAAATTATCAAAAATTGCGATATTTCAGCTGAATTTCATGAAACTTACAGGAAATGTTTGAAATGAACTGCAATGAAAGAATGAAATTAGTTCGGGAAATAACTAAAAAATATGACGTCCCTAATTTGATTATTTATAAAGTGAGAAATTAAACTTTACAATTGTCCAAATTTTAGCTGTCAGAATGTTTCTTTATGTATTATTTTTACAGCTCTCATGGGTCGGGGGGTAAACAGGGGCGGAGGCCCACATAGGCATAATAATATTCGTATATGCATTTCTCAATATCTGCAGCTTTTGTCTCTTTTTCATCGGTTATTTCTCAGGAGTTATTTTTTACGTTTTTCATTCTTTTCAGATGCAGATTAGCATTTCGATTATAACAATTCATGAAAATCATCTTGCTTCGATGATTGATGAATGGACCTATATTTTTTCAGCACACACCACACACACACACACACACATGTATGTATATTTATATATATAATATTATATATATATATATATACTATATATATTTAATATATATACTTATATATATATATATATATATAATATATATATAATATATATATGATATATATATATTATATATATATGTGTGTGTGGTGGCGCGCGGGCGCGTGCGTGCGCTTAGAGCAATATTTTTTGAAAACTGTAAATGCATAAGGAAGCATAAGGAAAGTATGGATGGAAATATTTATTGATTATAATGTTTTAATTCCTCCTGGAGTCATTCTCAGATAAGTAAATAACAAGTAAAGTATAATAAGTGGAATTTATTACGAAATGGTGGGTAGACTTTTATCTTTTTTAATAAACAATGAGAAAATTTAATAAATCCAATTTACTTTTTAGAAGTAACCAGAATTTGCAATACTCAGAGACATGGAAACTTTTATGAATTAAGTTTACGGAATTTGCAATTGGATATGAAAGATGGGCACCAGAGAGTCAGTTGTTTGGTGAAATTGCTTATTCACTGGAATGATTATATTATATATATATATATATATTATATATTATATATTATTATATATATATATATATTTATTATATATATATTATATATAATATATATATAATAATTATATATATATATATATATATATATATATATATACTGCGGTCACGCACACAGATAAACTTCTACATATTCATAAATACTTATATATTATCACAGAAGATAAAACTTAATACAGGAAACATTATTATTATTATTATTATTATTATTATTATTATTATTATTATTATTATTATATTATTATTATTATTATTATTATTATTATTATTATTATTATTATTATTATTATTATTATTATTATTATTATTATTATTATTATTATTATTATTATTATTATTATTATATTGCTGATGAATTGTGATTTCCAAAATAAAATGAGGAGTGATTGTAGGTGAGACGCATAGTCCAGATTCCAGAATCATAATCTGATGAAAGTGCAGTGGTAAGTGGTTTGTTTCCAAGCAATCTTTGATACAAGATATCTCGACTCTTTATGTTAAGTAACACAGGATAGATGGCTAATGCCCCTAAAAGTTTTCAGAAGACTGAGAGCATAATAATTATTGTAGTTGTCATATGACGAAAGTGTGAGTGTGTTGACTGTTGATTATCTCTTTTTTACACATTTGCACACACTCACGGGCAAGGAAAAAAATAAATAAAAATAAAAAAAACTACCACCTCAAGTCTAAGGAAAGTTTCTCAAGTGGCCGTATAAATAAAAGTTTTATAATGAGGAAGGTTACATTCAAACAGGAAACATTAACATAATCATAAAATCTGTGCTAAAACAAGACATTCAGTTTACTAGTTAATTTATTCATTTTATATTTCGTCTCGCTTGAAAACTTGAATCATAACTTTCTCATATTTTCGATCATTTTCAATTGCTTTGTATCATTATTTCACATTCTATTCACAAACTTTTACAAGTTCAAAAAAAATTTTATTTTAATTTTCATCAAAGATTTATCAAACATTACCTTCTTACAATGTATCTCCCTTTAATTTCTTTTCGCTTTTCTTCTATATTTATTTACAAATGAGAGAATCAAATTTTACGTCTTTCAATTACAAATCTCAATTTCTATTGAAAATTTTTTATGATTTTATTATACTTTAATTATATATTTACAAAGTGATATTGACATACCAAATTCTATTCATATTATATATATATATATATATATATATATGATATATATATATATTTCAAAGCTATAATATATATATATATATATATATATATATATATATATATATATATATATATATATATATAGTATATATATATATATATATATATATATATATATATATATATATATATAGTTTATATATATATAAATATATTTAGATATCTAATATTTATTTTTTATATATATATATATATATATATATATATATATATATATATATATATATATATATATACGTATATTCATTTCAAAGGCAAAATAAAGACTTTGTTCTTATCTGACTACCTCTTTTTCATACCTACCTAACTTAACCAAACTAGGTCTAAGGGGTTGTAATGCCAGAAAGAGCTTTTCTTAATTGAATGAAAAAGTTGATCGTTAATAGTTTTAAAATAAAACCAAGTACGCGAAATACCAGACTTTTTAACAACGAATCAAAAAACACTAATTGAAATTGATGTGTTTAGAATGTCTAGGTTATTTTTCTCAATGGATATTAGCAATATCCAGTCCACCTAAGAACTTATCACGAAGCAAATCCAATAAATATATTGAATTTATTCTATAAAACTTTATTCACGCTATGAACTCTACATTTATAAAGTTTTAAAATATATAAAGTAGGTCCTACACTATTTAGTTAAGAAAACTGTCCACTCTCTGAGAAGGTAGAGAACTGCAGGGAAAACACAGTGAGCTTTCCTTCGAGCCAAAGTTAATTAAAGCAGACATGAATTTTATTGCTACAATATTTTAAAATAATAATAACAAATAATAGTAACTAATAGTTATAAAGTTGATTAGATTAAAATAATCACAAATAATTGAATTAATACTAGCCACTATTATAAATATAATAATAATAATAAATAATAATAATACTAGACATATAATAATAATAATAAGTAATAATAATTAATAATAATAATAATAATAATAATAATAATAATAATAATAATAATAATGAATATAATAATAATTAACTAATAATAATAATAATAATAATAATAATAATAATAATAAAAAAAATAATAATAATAATAATAATAATAATAATAATAATAATAATAATAATAATAATAATAATAATATAATAATAATAATAAGTAATTAATAATAATAATAATAATAAAAGAAATAATAATAATAATAAATAAATAATAATAATAATACATGGACAAAACTACTAATAATAACAATTTTCATTTTTACCACTGCCTATAATGTTTTACGCTCAACTAACATATTTGAGCAATTTAAAAACGTTTTTTTAAAAAATTTTTAAAAAGAAAATTTTTAAAAGACTTAAAATATTTTTTTAATAATATAATTAAATAATAATAATAATGAATAAATAATACATTAATAATATAATAATAATAATAATAATATAATAATGAATAATAATAATAATAATAATAATAATAATAATAATAATAATAATACATTTAATAATAATAATAATAATAATAATTAAAAATAGAAATAAAAATAATAATAATAAAAATAAAATAATAATATTAATAATACTTAATAAAATAATAATATAAATAATAATAATAATAATAATAATAATAATAAATAATAATAATTAATAATAATAATAATATAATAATTAATTATATAATAATAATATAATAATATAATAATAATATAATAATAATAATAATAATAATTATAATAATAATCAATGAATAATAATTAATATAATAATAATAATAATAATAATAATAATAATAATAATAAAATAATAATAATAATAATATAATAATGAAATAATAAATAATAATAATAATAACTAATATAATAATAAATAGATATTATTGCATGAACTATGGATTGATGTACAACAAATCAGTAGCAAGATACCAGTTAATAATACTAGTCACACTTTAATACCTGTTGATCAAAAACAATTAGGTATAATTTTTATGCTTATTTGAAGTAGCTGATTGTATTCAGAGTTGTACGCTACTAATAGTAAAATAATAATAAAATAATAATAATAATAATAATATAATATATAATAATAAAATAATATAATAATAATAATGAATAATAATAATAATAAGTAATAATAATAATAATAATAATAAAATAATTAATAATAATAATAATATAATAAATAATAATAATAAATATATATATATATATATATCATATATATATATATAAATATATATATATATTATATATATATATATATATAATTATATATATATATATATATATAATATATTTATAATATATATATTATTAATATATTATTATATATATATTATATATATATATATATACGTACCTTATATATATATAGAGAGAAAGAGAGAGAGAGAGAGGAGAGAAAGTTAATCCCGGAATTTAAAAGGGAGCAATGGAAAATTAAGGTTCATTTTGCAAAGGTTGGTTTCAATGCCGAGTACACAAATTAAACACTTCAGCCTGCTTCTTTCCTCACCATAAAAAAACCTTTTTCTATATAATGCTATATATATATATATATATAATATATATATATATATATATATATATATATATATATATATATATATATATTATATATATATACTATGATATATATATATATAGAAAAGATGAAATAGTTTAGATAGATAGATAGAGAGTATAGAGTAGATAGATAGAGTAGATAATATAGATAGATAGATAGATAGATAGATAGATAGGAGTGTAGAGTAGATAGATAGATAGATAGATTAGATAGATAGAATAAATAGAATAGTAGAAGATGATAGATAGATAGATAAGATAGATAGTGTGTGTAGATTAGATTAGGATAGATCAGATAGAATAAATGAAAATTAACATATTAAAATGACAAAAATTAGAGAATTAAAAAGACATAAGGCGCATTACATTTTTTTTATTTGTTATCTTTTGTGTCCACCATTCATAATTATAATTAATTAA
>JABUQX010080238.1:0-22500 GCA_015478945.1 Trachelipus rathkii
TTAAATTAGGATTTGTATTCAGTTATAATGTCGTGTTAACATACTTGGTTACCTTAACATATTACTTTGCTTTTTTTTTTTATTTTTACACATTATAAGACTGAACGTGAAAAAGTATTGACAACTATTTTGACAAATACCAATAACCTGTGGTAAATCCAATACCTTTGGGAGCCAATACAATGCCCGTGAAAAATGGCCAATACTTACTAATACCAATACTTTGCACATCCCTAATAGTTATTTATATATATATAATATATATATATATATTATATATATATATATTATATATATATATATATAATATATATATAATATATATATATATTATTATATATAAAATAGTATTTAATGGACACAGTGATTTAAAATTTATATTATTATTTAATTATATTAATTAAAAATTAATTTAAAATATTTAATATAAAATAAAAAATTCAATCTAGTTTTCAGGCAGCTAGAATTTTTTGTTGATTTATTTAACCTGATTTTATTAAAGCTGATTTACATCCGATATTCCTATCCCCCAAACTCGCAAATTCAAAAATAAACAAAAATAATAACCTAACGATAGAATGAACATAAACGATAATCATATCAGAACCCCTCCTGTACACCACTGCCAACAAACCTCACTCAGACTTAACTTAAAACACCTTAAAAGCTTTGGTTATCATTCCAACAGAATGTTGGCCTCTGCTTTGAGAAATCATCCTATACCTTGATCACCATCACAGAGACTAGTGATGCTCCATCTCAAGTAAACATAACTAGCCCCATCATTCCCTAAACAAAACCCGCCAAATACTCGATAACCTCGCAACCCCTTCACCTTTTACACCACACATTTCAAAACATCATTATTCAGCAACAAGACAATTAAATGTCCTCCGAACCTTATCCAACACAGTTTCAAGTAATGAAAACAACTACACTGTCAACAACATTCAAACAATTCTCAAGATCTACAATCAACTATGGATCTACAGTCTGATATCCACTAACCTCCCCCACTAATAGAAATAAACTACAAAGAATACAATAACAGGCGGCCTAAAAACCACCCCTATCCAGCACCTGCATGAAGAAACAAAAATCCTACCAATTCTGGACCATCTGGATATGATAGGAACCCAGTTTTACTCCAGGATTCTCGACCCATCTCAATCTTGTCATAACTACTTACAAGAACACACAATGCATCGCTTAAAATTCCCTCCCTCTTCTGCAGCCCTGTTATGGCGAATTTTATAGAACTATCCCCCTCCCCCAAATAACACCCCTCTATCAAAACCTATTCACACACATTTCGCGTAACATTACCTGAACAACTACCCAACAATTAGCCTCATAACCCTTCCCTGATATATCCCCTTCACAAGGCACACTAACATGAAAGACACAGATCTCCCTTCCTAGATTGAGATCCGGATATCACCCAAACCTTCAAAATGTAAACATAGATTCCAACCTCATCAAACTCATCTTCACTCTGCCAAAGATGCTTAACTGATCCTGAAGCTGTTGAACACCTACTTCTGAGGTGCCCCATTCACACTCCCTACAGAACACAACACCAGATCACCTCCCTAAGAGACCTATGGCTCCGCCCAGTGGAGGTTGCTAGGTTTCTGGAAATGCTTGGATCCCCATATAAGAGGAAGCCCAGGGCAATATATATATATAATATATATATATATATATATATATATATATATATATATATATATATATATATATATATATATATATATATAAAAATATATTATATATATATATATATATATATTTATATATATAATATATATATAAAAAAAAAAACTTTATATTTCTTAAAAAGAAAAATATTAAGAATAAATATATAAGAAATAATATCCAATACATAGAAAAAGTTAAAAAAAAAAAAAAAAAAAATAAATAAATAATTTGCAAGTTGAAAATGCCAAAAGTACTTGCAAGTACTTTGCGAATTTTCAAGTACAAAATGTGCAAGTACAAGTACACTGGGTTTTAGATACTGTAAGTACAAGTACAAATACATAAGTACTAGTACTTGTACTTCAACCCAAGCCTGATAAATATATACTTCATATTGACCTTTATTGTATCTATACAGTTGATTCAGGCCTCTACTATAATTTTATTTTAAATTTTTTCCAGTTTATGCTATGTCCACTTAAAAATAGGCTGCAGTTTTATTTTTTAATTTATGATAGAGATAGAAATTAAAAAAATGGACATTTTTGTTCAAAATCTTCTTATAAACAATGGACTCGAAATGTATGTTGAAAAATTTAAAGGTTTGTATTATGCTTAAGATCAAAATAACTATGTTATCTCTATGGTATATATTATTATATATATTATATAATATATATTATAAATATAAAAATATATATATTATCTCTATGATATATATATATATATATATATATATATATATATATATATGCCATATTTGTACATACTGTACTGTGACTTTTTTCTGAAAAAATTTTCTAAGTTCAAAAAAGTTTTTCAGAAAAGTTAATTTAAGTTAAATTTTCTAAGAAAATTCGTTGGGGGCAAGCTTCTGGAATTAATTCCAGAAGCTTGCCGCTAAAGAAGTTTTTCTTAAGAACTAAACTCATAGTAAAGGATTGAAAGATCCTAACCATTTGTTTGAAACTTTAAATACTACCTGATTTATTTCAATGTTCAGTAAGTACAAATATATATATATATATAATATATATATATTATATATATATATATATTATATATATATATATATATATATTATATATATATATTTATATATATATATATATATATATATATATATAGTATATTATATATATATATTTATATATTTATATATTTTATATACTTTAATATATATATATCCCAGCAGGGGAATATTGATTCTTATGTTCATGATGTTCCAGTATGACTTAATATGGTGATAGTGGTAAAAAACAATATTAGGAGGTTGTCTGTGCATCCCTCTGGCCCTAGCACTGTTATACAAATTTTTTAACCTTCTGTTCCCTCATTATCTATTCCATGGCACTTACACACTACACTCTTCACTTCACCAATACTACTAACACCCACACTTCCTGTCCACCTAATGACTTTATTCATCATCACTATACCTCTCATCTTCACTCAATAAATATTCTTTCATAACATTACTTTTAATCATACTTCACTTCACATACTTCTTTAATCTCATCCTCATCTATTTCACTATCACTAGTCGAAGGCAAATATTCAAACACCCTTTCTCGCCACTCACCATATCTCTCACCTTTTCTACATTTCTTAAACTCTTCCACATCAAACACCACTTCATCATTCATCTTTTTTTACTCCTCCTTCAACTCCCCTGAATCTTTTACCCCCCTATCAACATTACCCTTCACATCTACATTTCTCTTAACCTCAACACAGTCTCTCACTATACTTCATCTCATCCTTTCTACCACTACCGCTACTACCACTACTACTGTCACCACTCCCACTATTACTACTACTATCATCATTCTTCTTCAACTTCTTTTCCATTTTTTCCACTTTTGTTTCTAACACATAACATGAACTCTCCTTTCTTCTATTTTCATTCTTACTCTCTGTTGTGTCTTCTTCATATGCTCTACTCATATCACATATCTCCTAAATCGCCTTCATTATTTCCTCATTCTCTTCTCTATTACTCTTTACTTCTATTGCTACATTATCTACATTACTACCTCTATCTATTCTACGAACTTGACAACCACCATAATTACTATACCCATATCCACCTAAATTTATCCTTCTGCTCATAGTTGGCCTCTTTTCTAACACCATATTTACATGTCTTTGATCAGCCATATATGAATTACAATACTTCACATAAGTGATACTCCTAACCAAATATATCACACCTCTTTATGTAACCTAATCTATTCTGTTTATTTCTAGTGTTCTCACCCTCACTGTATCCCCTAACATACCTTTCATTTTTCATCTGACTCGTACTTAGCTTCCTCTTTTCACTGAAATTACCATAAAATACCCTTTTCTCACTTCTGACTAATACCATATACAAAAGTGTAAAATTGCATTTTTCAAAAATTTGCTAAAAATATTTTTCTTTACATTTTTTATATTTTCGTTATGCTATAACATTTACAAAGCTTTAAATTTGAATCTTTCATATAATCTTGACAGTTAAATCAATTGATTCAACAAAAAAAAAAATCTTCAAAATTATACCCCATTCCCCAATTTTTACATTATATATATATATATATATATATATATATATATATAGTATATATAATATATATATATATATTATATTATATATATATATATATATATATATACTATAATAATAATATATATTATATATATATATATATATATATAATATATTATATATATATGGTATTAAGATTGTATGAAGATTATTAGTAAAATTGTAGTTACTTTATGGTACCGTATACCTCATTACTTTTTTTTTTTTTTTTTTTTAAAGAGCAATGCATTGGTGAAGAAAGTTTGATGCAGTTGGAACCAGCTGAATTAAAAGATTTAGTACCAATAATTGGGCACCTTGCAAAATTAAGATCTCTAATTTCTCAACAGAAAAGTAATATATCTGTTTCTGTAAATGCTGAGAAACGTCTATCAAATGAGCTAAATTGTGAGTGTAAACATCTTTCACCTTCCAGTCCATCATGTTCATCTTCCTCTTCTGATGATACGCTGCCAATATCAGACTATGAGAAACTTAGAAGCTTTGATGTTGCAAAGTTAATAGATCTCAAAGAACCAAGCATTTATCATCTGTTAGAAGAAAAAAAGGGTCTAGATCGCCTGCAGAAGAATTGTTTAGCCAGACATTTTGTAGAGAAATTGATTGAATTATTTGGACACTACATGAAAAAGGAGGTTATGCTAGCAGCAGCAAAGAAGATAGCTGACACTTATCTTGATTTAAGACCATATGTAATTATATTTATGTATTTTAATATTGTTAATAGAAGATAGGTATATATTTAGGAGGCTACGGTATATATATATATATATATATATAATATATATATATAATAACAAATAACAAATAAACACTACACCTAACACACGTATATTGACTGCAGTAAAACACCAAAAAAAATAAATCCAAACAACAACCAAAAAACAACAAAACATAAAAATACAATAAAAAAAAACCCCCAACATAACACAACACCTACCACACACCAAAAACAAAAAAATTTGATTAAAAATATGCAAACAAAAGAACAAAACAACACACAAAAAAACCCAACACAACAACTATCCACGAACCAACACAACACAACAACACACATAGCCACAATAACAAAAAATACACCCAACCATATGCGCAGCACTTAGAGATAGATAAGATATGAAGGTACGAGCTGATGAGACTCTTGGGAAGTGGAATATTATCGGGCACATACACTTTGATAAACACAGAGTGCAACAGATACAAGACATGTTTAATTGATGATATTATGACACACTATAGGTAGATGGATAGGAGCGGGAGGATACACAACTAGCAGACATAGTAATACTACATCATACTCACTATGGTGCGCAACGATCATAACACTGCTCAGTTACGCTAGCAGATACCAGTATGTGAGCATAATACTTCAGTTAGTGTAAGGAGAAAAAGAAGATTAGAGAGTTAGTCAAAGATTAATAGTATAGACATGATACACAACAACACACCACCACACACATTCAGCACTACATCACTAGATGAGGAAATACGAGAGAGGGAGATTATAAATCGCTGAGAGAGTTAATGAGAGTTCATAATAAATAAAATAGGTAAATGCACGATAGTAGCAGGTGTGACAAAAAATGATCACCACTCGTTCACCGATGTGAATAGTGTAAACCAAAAACGACAAAAATCAGAGATGCCAATCGGATGTCCTGATATAGAGAGTACTACCTCGAGACTTTAACGGAATATCTCAGCTACCACCACATGACACAAGAGGCAGTCGCGATCGTAGCGCAGGAGGACGTGAGAGTTGTGCACACACACACGTACAGAGGAAGATGATGTTCTTATTAACCAACCACACAATTTAGCACACACACCACCCCAAACAAAAAAATATAAACAGAACACTACCAAACAAATAACCTACCATCCCACACACCCCAGAACAAAACAAAAAAAAACCAACACAAAACACACACAAACCAAAATAAAAACAAACATCAACAACAACCGCAAAACACTCCAAACAAAACAACAAACCATCCACCACACCAACAACAACAAAACACCCACAAAAACCAACAACACCACCAAACATAAAAACAAACAAAACAACCATCCACACACCACCACCCAAACACACACCAACAAAAAAACCCAACCAACCAAAACCCAATACAACACACACCAAACACACACAACCAAACAAACAATACAAACACAAAACCAACAACACACACTAAAAAACCAAACTACAACAAACACCAAACAGACAACAACAACGACACCAACAACAACAACAACATACACATACCACGCCAAAAACACCAAACAACACAAAAACACAAACAACCAACACAAACAACCCCAACACACAAAACACCCAACACATCAACAAACCAACACACACACAACACACAAACCAAAGACAACAACCACCAAAAAACAACAAAACCCAAAAAAACAAACCACAAAAAACAAAACCAAAGACACAAAAAAAAAAAAACACAAAACCAAAAAAAAAAAACACCAACAACAACACAAAAAACCACACCACACAAAACAACCAACAAAAACCAACACAAACAACCATAACACCCAAAAACAAACACATACACAACCAAAAAACAACACCAACACACAAACCAAGAAGACAAAAACACAAAAACACATAAATCTCCAGAAAACAACACAAACCTACCCAACACAAACCAATGAACACAAGCAAACAACAAAAAACATACACAAACACACAAGCACAACAAAAAACACCCAAAACAAAATCACCCACACAAAAAACCAAACAACCACCAACAACAACACCCACCACCCCAAACCACCACCAACACAACAACACTACAAATCAAAAAAAACCCAAAATACCAACCCAACCCAACAACCCAACAACAACAACACCAAACACAAAAACCGTCATACATATACAACCTACAATCACATAGAACACATTAACGCCACCACACCAACACAACAAAACCAACAAACCACACCAACAAAAAACCAAACCACACAAAACCAACAACCCACAAACAAACAAAAAAAAATCACAAAAAACCACACACACACCCAAACCCAATACAACCACAAAAACACACAAAAAACAACAAAACACACAAACAACCCACAATATATATATACTATACTCAATAATATCTAAAATACTAACATCATATACACATACTCACTCTCCAAAATTTATAACAAAATAAACTATACTATAATATAATAATATAATACACTCATATAATATACATATACACTAAATAATAAAAAACCTCTACATATCGTACTAAAATATACACTACCACTATGGTAGGGAGTTACTTATGTGGAATAGTAAAGTGAGATCTATAGTTGCTCTAGGCTATGCATGATGGATAAGCTCACATATACAGGTGTGAGACACGATTGATATATTCGAATTTGTAGGTAATTGAATCACTCATAGAGAGGCTTTGCTTATGTGCTAAACACGCGTGTTCATCGACTCTCACGTAATTATCATTTACCGACTATTGAAGAGTGTAATTGAGGAACTTGGTTATAAACGACAACACAAATTTACCGTCTGTGGACATGTAAATGAATACACTCATTCGCTTCTCACGCTCGCATCTCATCGTATATATATAACGGAGACGTGCGGAAGGCATAAGAAGTGGTGAGGCCGTAAAAGAATGTCTGAGTGATAGGAATGTTGATGTGGAGCAAGCGAGAAGAATGGTGCATGGTAGGAGTGAATGACGTGGTTTTTCGAGGGAGCGTGGCTGTGGGCTTGGCCCAATGGATAAACCAGGCTTTTGACGAATTACCACAGTGGGTGATTGTCACGATATATGAAGCTTCAGGGCGGATTTCTGCCGTGACAGTTTCCCACTTAAGGGTAGGAGGGGATGGTATCGGGAGGGGGGGGCTTTCTTTTCGACTTATGTCACCTTCTTCTTTTACTTTCCTTTGCCTTCCTAGAGGTTGCTAGCACCTCACCCAGTCTGGGGATACAAGAGGGAGCATATATATATATATATATATATTTGTTTTTTTTTTTTATAAAATAATTTTTTTTTTTTTTAGATATATTTATATATATATATATATAAAATTATATATACTATATATATATATATATATATATATATATATATACTTGTTTTTTTTTTTTTTTTAAAAAATTTTTTTTTTCATAGCAACTTTGGTTTTTTCCTGCTTTTAAATTTTCACCTTCTTCTGGTCTATTGGATCAAAGACTTAAAAATTGGCGGAAGAAATTATCACCACATGACAAAAAGATTTTGAAAAGGGCTGAACTACCAGTAAGTAATGTATTATTTACTTCATATAAGGGTTACTGCCGCACTTACCATCACTGCCCAATGAAATGTTAATAATATGTGCATTTCTTTTTTCAGGAAACATTGAATGCAGATTCTGAAGGGGAACATTCTCAGAATTGGAAATTATGGTTACAGGAAAATGAATCTCCTGCTGATTTAGTTCAAGAGAAATGGCATTTGTCCTTTGGTCATCGACGAAATGATATAAAGGATTTGCATACTACTCAGGTCCTTGAACAATGGCCCTGTTTACTTAAGTCTGAGTGGGTAAGTTCCTTTAAGACACGTACAATAAAGCAATTGGCCCAATCCACATGGAAATGTGGGAACCATTTCCAGTGGTCTAAGGCAATTGCTTTACACTACTAAATATACGAACATTGGACTTTAGGCTCATATGTTAATTGACCATTTATTCTTGACTGACAGTATCACCAATTAGGAACTTATCTCATTACGGTAGTTGCTTTGTTTACTTTGAAAAGTGATGCTTTCCTGATCTGACAATGTCTGCATGTTGCAAATATTTTATTGATTGTGATAATGATTATTTATCAAAGCTTTGAGTAATAACTTTTAATCCTTTTTTACATTTCAGATTAATGAGGATTTTAGGGCCCTAATACCCACTGCAATACATGACGGATTAGATGTCGGTTTAGACAAATTTGCAAAAGAACTCTTCACCAAACTCCCTGACCTTAAACGTGCTGCTGCTATTGAAGAGTTTGCAAAGCTGAAGCAATTAATTTCTGAAAGTGACCCAGGTATGATCCTATGAAAACTTCATGTAAATTGAATTACTTGTGTGCCAACAAACCCATGTATAATAATCGCTGACAACCTCTATAAAACATACATTCCAAAGCTAATGCATCTTGTAATAAAAACTTCACAAATCATTTTCATCTGCTTAACTGGAAAATAGGAAAAAATTAAAGCAAACGAATATCACTTTCAGAAACGTCAGAAAGTGCTGCCCTTTTGCTGTTGCCTTTAGTTTTGCCACAAGGAAACGTAGTCATCAGAAAAGGAAGTAAAAAAGTTTCAATTCGTCCATCATCAGAAATGACAAAATCTCAATTTATTGAAGAAATTCCTGTAATGATGATGATGATATAATATATATATATAATAAAATATATATATATATATAATATAATATAATATATATATATATATAATATATATATATATATATATATATATATATATATATATATATATATATATATATTCTTCATCTACCTTTTTTTTCCAAGATTGGGAGTAAGGTGCGTTTACATGCATCAGAAAGAAAATCAAGTAGGAGAATATGACAAACCACGTCGAAAAAAGAAAGCCCAGCCTTACCGCCCCCCTCTGTTACCATAATTAGTAAGAACTCGTCGCAATCAGAAAAATCCACCCTAGAGCTTCACGGGGACCGCGACCGTATCCTAACTATGGTAAATCGTCAGTGGAAGGGTTCATCCCTTGGCCAGGTGGGGCCACAACCAACCCCCTAAACACCCCGCCATTCTCTTCTATCATGAACCTTTCTTCTCGTCTCTGCGAAACTCACATTCCATTCCTTCAGACATTCCTTTAACTGACTTAATTCACCTTTTCTTCGTCTCCAAGCCGGTCGATTCCCAGCACACTCAACACTATACATCAGCTTAACCACCGACTAACATTCATCCTTTCCACATGACCAAACCATCTCAACATATTTCATTTATTCTCTCATTAACCCCTTTCTTCACACAACACCAATCTCTAATAAGTTCATTCCTCACTTTATAATTAATTCTTCTCACAAATAGCAACACCCCTAAGATTGTCCATCTGAACACACTTAACTTTAGATATATAGTATATATATATATATATATATAATATATATATATATATATATATATATATATATATATATATAATATATATGATATATATATATATATATATATATATATATATAATATATAACAGTGAATGTGTGTGGGTTTGGATGGTGCAAGAAGGAATATGTATTTTGGAATGAGGTCATTAGCAAGGAGGAGGTAATGAGTAGAGTGAGAAAGTTTAAGAAATGGTAATCTGCAGGTATAATGAAATTACTGGTGAAATGATCAAGAAACGCGATTCCGGAGATGGTGAGTTGCTTGATTTGGAAAGTTGTGTAATAAAGGTTTATGGAGGGTATAGTTACGAGTGATAGGATGAGAGCAATAATAGTACCCTTAATATAAGGGTAAGGGAACATTAGGGGAACTGTAGGAATTTTTGGGGAATTAGTTTATTGAGAGTTTTAGGGAAGATATATGCTGGTATTTTAGTAAAAGAGTGCGTCGATTGACTAAAGGAGGGTGTAGTTCTGAGGGATTGGAGGAAAGCAAATATGTTACCCTGTATTAAGGTAAGGGGAGATTAGGGGAACTGAGGAATTATGGGGATTAGTTTTATGAGTGTTGTAGGGAAAGATATATGCTGGTATAAGTGTCGAAAGAGTGCCGTGAGTGACTGAAGGACTGATTGTGAGAACAAGGTGCGTTTAGGAGTGGTAGAGATGTGTGGATCAAAATCTTTACATTGAAACAATGATTGAGGAAATGAGAAGAAGTAAATTGTATTTAGGTTTTTATAGATTTGCAACAGGCGCGTATGATAGAATTAATAAGGAAGCCCTATGGCAGGTGTTAATGATATGTGGTACTGGTGGTAGGCTTCTGAATGAAATCAAAAGTATGTATGACGATGGTGAAGCGTGTGTAAGAATAAATGGTGTCAAAAGTGATTGGTGTAATATTATTAGCGGAGTGAGGCAGGGATGTGTTATGTCCCCTTGGTTATTCAACTTGTATATGGATGGGGTTATGAAAGAATTAGAGATGGGGGTGGCAGGAAATGGTGTTAATTATGGAGAATGGAGGTGAGTGAAGGGTGCCCTACCTATTATATGCGGATGATTTGGTTTTGTGTGGTGAATCTGAAGAGTTTGAGAGGATTGGTAGAGAGATTTGGCAGGGTCTGTAAAATGAGGGGTTTGAAAGTAAACATAGATAAGAGTATGGTTGTGAGTGAAGACAGTCCTCGGTGTGAAGATAAGTTAGATGGTGAGCAGCTGGAACAAGTGTCTGAGTTTGAATATTTAACTACTATTCCTATTCTTTATTCTCTGAAAACCTCCTGTACTCTCTCTCTTGGTCTTTTGCACTTCCTTCCAAAACAACTTATTCCCTTGCATATTCACATACATTCTCCTACCAAACTCCTCATTCACCTTTCTTCTACTCTCACTTAACAATCACGCCATACGTTTCTATTACCTGCAATAATGCCACTCGATAAACCTTGTCATATGCTTTCTCCAGATTCATAAATGAAATAGTCTTTTATTCCTCTTACCATTTTTTTTCAATGAACTGATACACTGTAAATATATGTTTGATTTGTTGATTAGTGTATATCCTTGTCTATGAAGGAAATTGGATTTAGCTAGGCGGATAATGTATCTTCATTATTGAATTTTATACTGTTTTTATAATAATGGTCATTCCCTTTGCAGGAAGGATCAAACTTACAGGAAGTTATTTCAAATAACAAAGAAAAAGAAAGACGTCAACCTTTCATAGTTAGCATCTCCGGTGAAAACAGATTGAAACCGTCAATCGTCAAGATTATATGCTGCGATAAAGTCATCAGTTGCTCCTCGCTAATCAAAGCTGTTGACACACTATTTAAATTATATTTTGTACTTGATTTAAAGTATCCGGTGTACTGCAAAAATACCTATTTATTTATGGAGTATTATTTTTATAAAATTGAAAGCTCGAACACTGGAGTTGTTCGCGAATTTTTGTCTAATTTTTAGTTCTATGATTTTATTATGCTCTTAGGTATTACAAATAATTTTTTTCATATTTTATAATTTCTATAATTTGCAATTTTTACCAAAAAAATTCCTGTTTTTTATTGACTTATATATAATATATATATATTATATATAGATATTATATAATATATCTCATATCTTATATATATATATATTATAATATATATAGTATATTATATATATGTAGAGATATTAAATAATCGTATTCACAGCTTCATTTATTCTGCTTCAGAAATTAGTAGTAAGCCTTCTGCAATAAAGCTAAATCAAGTTCAATCTGGTAAATTTACATTGGGGCAAAGTGCGTCTCAGATGAGATGCTTGGCTTGAAATCTTCCACTCTTAATTGGGGACTTCATTCCTGAGAATGACAAATACTGGGTATTATATCTTTTTCTGTTGGACATTCTTGACATTATAATGCCCGTTATATCTGAAGATCACTTAATTCAGTTAGACGTTCATAGAAGGCTTACTACTAATTTCTGAAGCAGAATAAATGAAGCTGTGAATACGATTATTTAATATCTCTACCGAAAGCAACTTGCGACCGACAATAAACTCTTTTAGTATCAAAATCATTTCTCTAGGAACAACGCCCTCTAAGAAGTCATGCATCCAATCCAATGCGATGTTATCGGTTACATGAAAGTATGGCAACTGATTAAGAATGCTTACAGTTTTTATACCCATGGTGAAAACGCCATTTTCCGCAGTTGTTACTACAGCGTCGTACTCAGCTTTTTTCCTAGCTAATGATAAAATTGCTTTAGGAGCCTTTTGCGTATTGTATTTGTCCATTGTACAATGTCTACAAAAATATATGGAATTGAAAGATTCATTATACCCCAGAATCTTATTAAGGCCCAAATTATCTCCAAGGAACTGCCAAACTCTGAATTTTAAGTTTCTATTTTGCACCTGAATACCTACATGAAATAGCTCTGTAAGTTCTAAAACAAGATGCTCTAAAATTGTGTTAAATCCATATTTATCTAAATCGATGGTGTTACAGATTATACAAACAAATATTGAATTCAAAGTTGATCTACACTCCGGTGGAAAATCCAAAATATTGAAGTAAATCATTGCCAATTTATGAATGCCAGCATGGGAACCAATAGGATTGCAAATCTCAATGTCATCATAATAAATTGACAACAAAATAACGTCATTAGTTTCTCCAAAGCTTTTGCAATAATTAGCATCCTGGACATCCCGACAAAAATCATTCCTAATTAGTTTGTATTTTTCTACTTTCTCAATTACATCATTCGAGTTAAATATATTTCTTAAAATATCTGTTAACCTAAAATACTGCATAGTATCATTAATTTCAACAGCTCTTGTAACACCCCCAAATCTTTTGTACTCTGTCCTGCTACCTAATGCGATTTGTTTGGCTTCTACATATGTATCAAGGGAAGAAATAAGTTTCTCAATTTTATATGCATTATCAGCATCCAAATAGCCATCTTTTAAATCATTAGCAAATGCTACTGTACGATAGAAATTCTTATGCTCTTAGACGTTGCTTCAATAGTGGTAATTATTCATTATTTATTACTTTAAAAAGTGTGTTATGCTACAGTTGATAGAAATGTTTTACGCTTAATTACACTTCCAATTTACCAATATACAATGTTGAAAGTATATTTATTTTGTACATTCTAACTTTACAAGTAAAAATAATAAATTGTACAAATATTTTTGCGTTTACTATTCCTGTATTAAGACTAACTACAAATTTAAATTTATTACATAAAGAATGGTATGTTTTAGATAATATGAAAACATAACATTTCTTGATGTAATTTGTTTTTAAATTTGTATTTACTCTTACTGCAGAATTTGTAGTATATTCTATAACTACCTGTAGGATTAATTATTTTTCAAAGTAAATTATTGCAAAATTGTAGTTGTGAATACAACAGGCATAGTATTATTTACTATAACTATATGTAAAATATACCATATCGTGAAGTCACTTTTTGTAAATGTATAGTTAATCTTACCAAAGGATTTTTAGTATATACTAAAACTATGTGTATAATTAACACTTTTCCAAAGTATATTTTTGCAATATTGTAGTTATGAATACTACAGACCTAGTAGAATGTAATATAAATATATTATATTTGTATTACATTCTACTAGTTCTGTAGTATTTATAACTAAAATATTGCAATAATGTAATTTTAAAAAATGTTAATTATACAACTAGTTTTAGTATATAATACAAATCCTGTAGTAAGAGTAACTAAAATTTACAAGAAATTACTTCAAGAAATGGTTTAGTTTACAAATACTTTTAGTAAATAAAACTATGACTGTAATATGCATAACTACAATTTCGCAATAATTTACTTTGAAAAATAGTTAATTCTACAAATAGTTTTTGTACATACTACAAATTTCTGTAGTAAGATTAACTTCAAAGATAAAAAATTAACATCAAAAAATGGTATCTTTAACTTAAATTTATAGTAGTAATGACAAGTATTTTGCAATACTCTACCTCTAGAAATGGTAAATTCAATTTCATTTATGTAGTAAAAATAACCTCAAAATATAGTATATTGAACAACTAAGTAATAGTTTAACGTACTAGTAAATAACTTAATAATTACTTTAAAAAAATGGTAAAAAAAATTCTAGAATTCTAGAATAAATGGTAAATTCAATTTCATTTATGTAGTAAAAATAACCTCAAAATATAGTATATTGAACAACTAAGTAATAGTTTAACGTACTAGTAAATAACTTAATAATTACTTTAAAAAAGTGGTAAAAACAATTCTAGAAATGGTAAATTTAATTTCATTTATGTAGTAAAAATAACCTCAAATATATAGTATATTGAACAACTAAGTAATAGTTTAACGTACTAGTAAATTAAGTAGTAAAATTCACTACTACTCTTTCTACTACAAGTAATAGTAGAAAAAAATAGTTAAAATTAAATTGTCCTTTATACTACTAAACAAAAGTTCATTTTACTACCACACTAAAATTCCATATTAGAGTGTAGTAGTCATGAACAACATCAAAGTTATAAGTTTTAAAAATATATAAACTAAAAGTAGTAAAGATTACTTTTTAGGTGTTGGAGCTCACCGTAACCCGAAAAATGGTAAAAATAACCATTTTAGTGGTAACTTTAACTAAACTTTTCTCTAAGTGTGTTATTATTTTGTCTACGATGTCATGAAAAGATAAAAATTTATCATTTGATCCTTACGGTATATTGTGTTAACGATTTAGACGAATATGAGAAAAATGTTGTCTACAATCTTACTTTTAGAAAACTTTCTGTCGGAGTTTTAAACAAGAAATCAAATTTTATTAATGGCGTACCGACAATTTAGATTGATTTTACTACTTTTCAATTTGTCCTGTCAACAATTTGGTCTACTATTTCCTATTTGGAATCATTCATAAACTTCATTCTTCACTTAACTTGCCATTATATTCCTGCATATAAAATAATATGTATCTTTAATATGAACGAAGATGAAACAATTAACAGCTATTCTTTCTACTAATCTCCCAACCAGTACTCCTAATTTGTTAATATACCACAAGGACTACAAAATTATAAATATAAACCTAAAAGGCACAAAACACATACCATTAAGCACATTCTGTGAGACTACAGCAAATATATTTGACTGCCTCGAAATGACAGATCTCTTATAAGGGCCTAAAAATTTTGTAATCGACGTAAATTTCCTTACAACAAAACATTTTCGCAAACACAAAAAAATCAACCTTTCTTTAGACTGAGATATTTTTAATTTCTTTTCTGAACGATTTTTCTTTCTTTTAAGGAACACATTCTTAGTTTTATAATAAGCTCTTCAGAAGGCATAGATTTTGAGGCCCCTTCGATATTTTTCACATCTATATTGCTAAAAATTGGAACTGTTATTATGAACTTTTGATTCGCATCCTGCTAGCTTTGAGGAGAGTTCATATTACTCGTCTTAAAATAAATTCTAATTTCTATTTAATACTCTGATACAAGACTTGACTGTTGTGCTCATTCTATCAAATACACAACCTGTGTTTTCCAAAACACTTACCCCTCCTCTATTTCTAATTTCATTCAACTCCCATACTTTAAATGTCGTGTCAGATTTGGGTGGGTCATGTCGGCCGTTAATCTGGATAGTGATTTAGTCCTGCAATTATGCTTTCCAGTATTTCCTTTATATTGAAGTGTCATTTTAATAAATATATATATATATATATATTATATATATTATAATAATATATATATAATTAATATATATAATTATATATTTATATATATATATATATAATTTTATTATATATATAATTATATATAATATATATATACTATATATATATATATATATCCTCTGTGTGGAAAAATCGAGCCTACCAAATACCACCAAATATGGGGGAAATTCCCCAAGTGAGGGGTCAATTTAAAGAACAACATGTACCAATACACGGCGTTGTGCTCTAGACTTTACCAGTGGAGTACGTGTAAGATTGAGCATAGCAGCTAAATCTGGGTCATGATTGAATGGAGACAGGATTGAGCTGAGTAGAAGGCAGTGTACACGAACTTTCTCAATGGGAGGAGGAATGCGATTGGAGAATTTTTAGAAGATCATTGTCCGTGTGTGTGGTGTGTGTGTGTGTTGTGTGTGTGTGTGTGTGTTGTGTGTGTGTGTGTGGTGTGGAGAGTTTAAAAAGGCGAACAACCGTAGACCTCCACCTTCAGAGAGAGCCGTGTGGATTGGAACTACCCCGATATGTAGGCGTACTCCAATAAGCATGGCGACGACACCCATAAAGATCAAGCAGAATGGTGGGGTTGGTGAAAAGGAATTCCCCCGAAGATGCCTCAGACAATCAACCTCTGTTGAAGAAATAATCTTATTATTCAAATTAAAGATCATGGGGAAAAAAAACACCAATTTATATATATATATATATATATTATATATATATATATATATCTTTATATTTATTATATATTATAATTATTATATATATATATATATATTTATATATATATATTATTATATATATAATATAATATATTATATATAATATATATATTTATATATAATATATATATATATATATTATATATATATAAGGGTCAGAACTTTATCTTTCCAAACCATGATTATACATTAACAGACCAGCTGTGACGCAAGCTTATGGGTGATTTTGTAAATATATATATTATATATATATTTTATATATTATATATATATTATATATATATATATATATATTATATATATATATATATATATATTTATATAACGTATGTATCATATATATATATATATTTATATATTATATATTATATATTATATATATATTATATATTTATATAGTATATAATATATATATATATAATATATATATATAATATAATAATATTATATATTATATATATATATAATCTTGTTAGAGGAAAATGTTTAGAAGTAAAGAATTTGGAAGAGCATCGTTTATTTTTTTATAGATAGTAAATGGACACGACGTTACAACAACCTCCTTCTATCTTCCGATGGAGAGAAAGAGTTAGTGAAAGAGAGGAAGGAATATGCTAGAATTTAGGACGAAGACCCAAAGACTCCCATTTTGGAGAAAAGTGTTATTGGTCAATATTTAATTAGTATAAGGGACGAATAAAGGCTTTAAGAAACTGAGGTTGTTTATGGGATATGTAGGAGACCTAGAATTTTTGAAGGTTGGAGATTATTTTAGAACAGCCTAGCCTCTAAGCCTCTTAGAAAAATGTTTAAAAAGAAGAAAAAAATTATCCTTCCAAGAAAAGTTTTGAGCTGATTGCTTTGAAACAAGATTGGTTAAAAAAGGTAGATTAGGGAATTGAGTTTTTGAATCATTGAAAACTATTTTGTTTATTATGCAAAAATTAATCATGCAATAAGTATCAGAGATTAATTGTTTCAAGTCCGCTTCCCTTACATATGCAATTTGCTGTTCTTTTGGTTGCTACTGAAAATATAAAGAATTAAACAAAATAAAGTCATTATGATCAGATATAATAAAGTTAAACAGAGAAAGTCGAGAGATAACAAAATTATGAGAAGCGCCACTATTGACTTACTTAAAGAACCAACGATAACTGTTTATATTTGTTATAGATACCAGAAGGAAAATCAGAAGGAAAATCAGGGAAAAATAGAAACCAAAAATTAGATGTTAGATCTTTGTAAATCATAGTATTATTTGTATCTACTGAAATCATTTGATTTGCCCAGTACTATAGTTAAATATAAAAGGCGAAGGGAAGAGCACCAAGATTCCGAAAAGTAGGAAAACGGTTTTCCCAATGGAGCAATTTTTCTGAAAGTTATGATTGGCTATAATTATAGAAGAATTAAAGATTATGCTTATTCCAGTTAAGAATTGAGTCAAAAACTATATTGTGATGGAGGGATGGTCTCTTTTTTACTACTGCACATATTAAATGAGTACGCGTATTCTGCAAGAGAGAAAGTAGAATTTGACAGGCAGAATGTATGCTAGGAGAAAAATTCATAAAAACACAAGAGGGGTACCACGAAGATCTCACACCATAAGGTTAAAATTAAGAAATCACGTCTGTTAAAGAAATTACAATATTAGATAAAAATGTTTTGGAAGATTGTATAGAACAAGGAATAGTACCCACCTCGAAGATAAAGTATTAAAAGTAAAAATTTGATCAAAGAGTTCAGCTTTAGCAGAAAACAAGACAGTAATCAAGGAGTCAGAGGGAATTAAGATAAATGAAATATGAAAAACAGCATTGGGAATGCATTCGAACGAATTGAGAGACAAAGAGTAATAGGGAAGATAATTAATAATTTTCTCCTGATCAAGAAAGTTATTCTTTTCAAGAGCATGACGGCATGAGAATAGCTTTGCCACAACATCCCTGTGGGGAACAATAGAAGAGTCACATCTAAACAAAATTTTTCCATCCTGTTCAAAGTATAAGAGAACGAATTATATAACTCAATGGTCCATACCATAACCTGGGAATTTCGTGGTCCTATCAAAACAAACAATTACCCAATCAAAAAGAAATTTATTAAAAACGCAATTTACGCCACTGATATGTCCCTAACGCCTCTTCATCGAAGACGAAGAGTGTACCATCTGGAAGATATGAGAGGAGAGGGACAGAATATATAGAAGTGATGAAGAATGAAAGCGAATAAGGAAAAGAACAAATAGGACAAAGTTACAAAGCATTAGATAAATACGAAAAATTTGGGGTGTTGTGTGGCGTGATGTATGGCAGATGGATAATTATGACGTATAATTACATATATATGGAGAATAATAGTAGGATCAATTTTTATAAGAATTAATGAGAGTAGATCAGATAGTAATCGAGTGTAAGCGTGAAAAGATAAGTAACGAGGGTAGAGATATCTGTAGAGTAGATTATGTTAAAGATAGGGATATAATGTTGATAAGTATATATATATACAGGGTGTAAAGACAGAATATGGAGATTACAGATGAATGATTACTACTAATATATATTATATATATAAATCATATAATAGTAAAAGTTATTCTAATAGAGGATGTAAAAGTAGTCTATACTAGAAGGGACACTACTAGTATTGCTATAGAAATCCTTCCGAAGGCATCGAACCTGGATCCTTTTGACTACTACTCAGGACCGAAACGCTTTATCTTTTGTGCAAACGATGGCGTTGCTGTTATATGCAGTAATTAACGATTGTGAGCTCTTACAAAATATTATTATTATTCTGATATTTGTGTGGACAAGTGAGTTCTAGTCTAGATATATTATTGCATTGCACACTCTCAATAGTGAGGATATTATTCATAATACTATTAGATAAGATATATAGAAATTAGTTAGTCTTATTAACTAGTGTGAGTGAGTGATTAAGTTTAAATGCTTCCTATATGTGCCGTAGATCAATATGTGTGTGTATTGTTCTGGTATCTCGTATGTATTGGTCTGTGATAGAAAATGATAGTGAGAGAAAACAACCATGCATCGACGATGCTTGCACTGATTAACGAGTTAACTGACGTTAGTGGAGCATAAATAGGTTGCTATGATGCTGCTATACACTCTCACTCACACACGAGGTAAGCGTGTCTGAAGGTAATGAGTTCGCTATGAATGTTGAAGGTAAATGATCCTATGTTTTGCCAGAGTGGTTTGCTTAATGTTGCCATATAGTATGAGCTGAAAATGGCGAATATATATTTGCCATAGTGTTTGTGTAATGTTTGCATATATGTGCAATAGTGGTTTGCTGAACTTGTTGTTATATGTTGTTATTTGTTGAAATAATAATGCTGTAATGTTTTGCTACTGCTGTTCCGAAGTTTCCATACTGAGCATTTCCATCTTATTGTGTTGAACGAATTGTTGCTATAATGCTGTCATGGTGTTGCTATGGTATTATGTTGCAATAATGCCTGCTATTTTACACCTTAATTTAGCAAATTGCCAATGTAGCAATGTAGCAAGAGGGGGGGGAGGATGGTGCCCAAGATTGTTTATCCAGCGAAAAACAGACAGTGGTTCAATTAATACGATCCGCACACGTTGACTGGCACACATAGCTAAAGCGGAGTGAATTCGACGCTGTAAGGTGAGCGATAATGCCTGATAGACTCACGATGTGTGAGATGTTGACTACTATTGAGAGAGTGTGACAATAGTGAAATCTGAAAATAGATGTGGTGGTGTTTAAGTGAGTGAGATCGTATGCGTGTGGGCGCACCAGCAGTGCGTTAGTAATATGTGAACGTAAGCTGGACAGAGAAGCATAATATGTTTAAGAGTAGGACTGCAGGGAGAGAATGCACGTACACGTGAAGAGTGTGATAGAGCCCGTCAACTCCATACTGATTGATACGATGACACCTGAGTGGAGAGAAGTGGAGCTGTGCGATCCGTTGCTGTTACGCCACTTAAAGTTGATGCCAGATTCGCAACATGTTAGCACGTAACATTGTGGAGCGGACCTTCGCAATAGTTCTGAAGTTAGTGTGATGGATGCGAATGGGTGTGGAGGAGAGGCGAGTGTGGGTACAATGAACACGATTAGAAGAGTTAATGAGATCACACAGCGGCTAGTGATCTAGTTTAGAATGGACGGAGGGTACTGCCTGTAAACTAACCAGTGAGAGATTTCCTTTTGTTTTCTGTCAAAAATTTGTTCCCCGGTTAATTTTTCATACTCATTTAAAATTTAGCTGTGGTGCTCTAGGGTATATTCGTTGTATGTGAGCAGGGTGAATGTCATGTGTGCGAAGGTTAAGATATGACAGTGGGGTTATGTATTCAAGAGGAAGTCCTAATTGTTTGAAAGAAACAGATGAATTCTCTTCTATCATTTGTAAGTAGAGAGAGTCATTCTATTTGTTGAGAGTCAATGTTTTGAGTTTAGTTTATATACTCCGCTATAGTTTCTCCTCTTGCTGTATTTAATAGAGGAAATTTTTGGGGTTGTGATTGTTAGGTTGTCTACATAGTCATTAATTTTTATAGATGGAATGTAGGATGAAGCGTAGGTCATGCATAATAAAGATTAGACAAAGTGTTGGTGATCAGAATAGGCCGTTCTTGGGCGGACTATTATAGCAAGTGAGGACTAAAATGACACGTGATGTATGTGCGAGTGTGGTAGTGTGTGAATCTGCTCACACTCGTGGAAGTCATTGGTGAGAACGAAGAATTTGCAGACTATCTCTTGTTAGATCTCGAGCACACAGAGTTTTTGTATTTAATATTTTAATCTTTTTAAAAGGTGGCGGCTGGAACTGCATCAAAAGCCTTATTTATGTCTATTGCTACTAGATTGACATCTCTCTCTCTCTCTTCTCTCTCGCCTCTCTCTCTCTCTCTCTCTCTCTAGTCATAGTCTCTGTCTCTCGCTCTCTCTCTCTCTCTTTCTCTTCTTAAATATATATTCTATATATAATATATATATAATATATGTATATATATATATATATATAATATATAT
>JABUQX010080238.1:27500-35000 GCA_015478945.1 Trachelipus rathkii
GTAAAACTTGTTTCCAATGAATATCCTCCTACAGGTATTTCCAGAGTGGACTTACAAGAATCCCAACAGACAACGACGGAATTCACGGGCATTAATCCTCCTTCAGTATGTTTCTGACAACCGTAATTACCGTTTATAGAAGACATTACTCGCCAAACTACTGAAATATTAGAATAAACACGGTTTAGGTAGATGTAAAAATAGTAAGAAAGATTGTGGAAAACAGGCGGAAAAAGTGCTCTACAATGTCTTAAAAAATCACGCTGATAAATGTAGAAAAGACAGAATTCAATTTTAAGTGTAACTGTTAACAAGAAGAATCCCAAATAAAAAATCGTGATTATCTAATACAGAGGAAAGAACCAAATGAAATGTTTTTGTGCCCTTGCCTTGTGCCAATTCGAACACGGATCTCTTAGACTTAAATCATTCTCGTCACCGGTTGCCGGGAGTGTGGGATCTGCAATAATAATCATTCACGGTATCATGTAAAAAAATTACTCATATTAATTTTTTACGTTGCAAATAGCCTAGTAACTCTAAATCACTTTGACACATTAAAAATATATTATATATGAAAAATGCTACTTGGCAACTCTGAAGCCATATTGGACGCTGAACACATGTTGTTTTACATATATATCTCATTGAATTTCAAAAAAAAAAAGAATCGGCCAAAAATTAATTACTTTAAAATTTAAATACTTTCTGCCTCCGCCCCTAAAAATTTTCTTTTTAAAAATTTTTCTTTCGTTTGACATATATTATATTTACTAATTTACACTATTAACATGCAACCTTTAGGCAACTTTTACCTATAGGTTCTAATTTTACGAAAATGTTGATCTGTTGATCAATCTAGGTTAGGCTTAGTTGCACGGCATCAACGATCCATATAGGTTAGGTTGAAGCCTACGGCTTCTAGGTCGGTTTAGGACCCTCTAGTTCTGGTTACAATAAGATTAGTTAAGTATACACAGATTTAATATGTATATACTTAACAAAACTTATTATAACCTGAACTAGCAGGTTCGCGAACGAGGCTAATATATAATATATTAGTATATATATATATATATTGAAAATTATGTGTATGATAGGCGTAGATATATAGTTTTAGAAATCATTTATTATATATATAATAAAAAATATATTTTAAAATAATATATATATATATATAAATATAATATATATATATATATATATATATATATATATATATATATATATATATATATATATATATATATATATATATATATATATATATATAGTAAATATAGTATATATATATATATAATTAGTTTTTCTGGAGCAATTATTTAAATTAAATTAAAATATATATTTAATAATTTTTAATTATTTAAATGACTCGACTTGGTAATATTCAATTTTATGTCTTTGATTAATCGTTAAAAGAAAAATACAAATAATCGAAAGAAAAAATTTTTATTATCGATAATAAATAATTAATCGGAAAAAAGTTGGAAAAAATACATCCGATAGTGTTATCCCTAACCCAAAAAGAGATAAGAAAAGAAAGCGCGAAAATTAGTTGACTTCTTCGGTGTTATTATATATTTAATTTTTGTGAACACATATGACATTGATTTTTACGATAATTGGAATCAAAATACTTGAACAAGTGCTTTTAGATACTTCATTTATTGTAAACCTTTCGCATGCAGCCTCGATTGTTGGTGTAATGTCTCTAGATTTACTTTTTCTATATGGTTTTATAGATCGACCTGAATCACAGTTAACTAATAAGAATTAAATAATACTGCTCGTATATATAATAATTAATAAATAATAATAATCAATAATAATAAATAAATATAGAAATAAATAAACATCAGCCCTTGATTTTATAAAAGTTTTGATTTTATTTCCAAGTTTCTAAATTAGTTATTTGCTGTACCATAGTTTTAAATTTTTCTTAAAAATAAATCTTTGAAACATTTACATGAGAAGAAGGAGATATATTTATTTACATTTCCCGACGCGTTTCGTCTCTAAACTTGAGACATCGTTCAAGAGGATTAATTCTTTGTGAGCGAAATGAGTCTTAAATTAATAATAATAATTTAAATCAAATGATATTAGTCTAAACAGATAAACCTATATTATATAAATGTCTGGATCTGCGTTTGTTTTTTGATGAAAGAAGGCACTCCGCAATTTTAAGTTTTGGACTTCACATTGATCCGCATAATAATATTGTGAAGTGTTTAGAAATATTGCTAATTGTTGAAATTGGAACATGTGCCGTTTTAGAAATGTTCCAAAGATTTTGCATGGGACTGTAGCGGATTGTTTGATATGCCCTGTCCGACAATCGATTCGTCGTGTAACCAATATATGTCGACCCGTACAGGTCTGACTCAGGGCAGTTAAATTATTAAATTATTTAAATTAAAAGTTTAAATAATACATGAAAATTCGATAAATTTCTTCTTCAAAACTTACAATGCTATAGACTTCCAATAAGGAAGAGAAAAGTGCCTTCGTAATATTTTTAATTCTCACCTCAAAAACTAAAGACACCTCAAAATTAAAGTCAGACAAATTATACCCATAAAAATCCAAAACAATGTCATGCTTCCTTTAGCACATAGAAAGATGCTTTGAACGACAACCCATCACTAGTGGAACCAATTAACTGCCCTGAGTCAAGACTGTACAGTCGGACATTATATTGGTTACCGACGATCAGATTGTCGGACAGGGGCTATCAACATCGCTACGGAAAACAGTCCCAAAAGCAAAATCTTTGACATTTTCCAAAACGGCACATGGTCAATCAAATATTTAGTAATATTTCTTAACACTTCACAAATTATACGGATCATGTGAAGTCCAGAAAATTAAAATTGCGGAGGCCTTCTACATAAAAACACGCAGACCAGACATTAACAATAAAATTTAATGGTATTTATCTGTTAGAACAAATATCATTTTTGATTAATTATTATATATTAATTTATAGACTCATTCGCTCACAAGAATTAATCCTCTGAAGGATGTCTCAAGTTTAGAGACGAAAACGCGTCGGGAAATGTAAATAAATATATCTTCTTCTTCTCAATGTAAATTGTTTATCCAAGAGAAAAATTCTCGTAAAAATTAAACTATGGACAGAAATAACTATTTAGAAACTTGAAATAAAATTCAAAATAAACTTATTATAAGAATAATAATAAATAATCATAATAATTGATAGGCTCTAATAAAAAGATTAATAATTCGTACTCAATTAAGAAAAAATAATAATAAATATAATTAAATAAAATAATAAGGAGATAAATAATAAGATACTAAAATTTAATATTAATTAATTTTATATGACCATATTGATTTATAAACATCGATCAGCTGTTCGCTGAGTACGAAATCATTTTAATTTTTCTAACAAACGATATTTAAATGAAATATTTATTATTTTTAAATCAATAATAATTCTTAATTAAAATATTTTATGTATTATATTTATTGTTGCAATAAAATATTCTATATATTCCATCACTAATATTTATATTTGATCCAATTTAAGTTGCAATCAATATTTTTATTTTTTATTTTTATTTTGTAGAAAGAAAATCAGAAAAAAACGAAAAAATATAAAATTTTTGTTTTTACATAAAAAAAAGATGCATGATAACCATAACACATTCAGGAAAGTTAATGTATTAGTTTATTTTTTCTTTCAAATTAAGATAGAGCATTAATTACATATTAAATTAATAATGTATTATCAGAATTTAATTTCAACTTAAGTAAAAGTAATTAACTAGCTAATTAATCAATTGATGAATTAATTAAGGTAACTATTTTATTATTATTACTAAATTCGGCGACCCAGAAAATTAATAAAATTAATAAAGAACAATGCTTTCAGAAAAGATGTTTCACTTTTCGCTTGCGTTTGTCATCGTCCCAACATCTCTAACTCTACCAATCGACATCAATGAAGAAACTAAAATCCTACCTGGAATTATGTTTTTTAATACAGGAGAGGTCGTATTTATAGAAGGATATTTGGACCTCATAATTTCTTTGGAGTGTCTTTTAGACGTCAAAGAAACTTTTCATCGAACCACAAAAATGGTAGAAAACCTAAAAGAAACACCTTCCTACCAGCATTTCAAAATCACTTTAAAAATGTATCAGCAAATCAAAAGGCTCACCAGTGCGAAATCCAACTCATTAACATTAGGGCAAAAGTTTTAGCGCTTAAATTAACAGAGCTCGGAAACTTTCCGTGAATTTCCACTAGAATAAAACGTAAGAGGGCCGCTTTTGAATTCGGAGGGGATATACTTAACATATTATTTGGAACAGCCACAGATAAACAAATAAAGTTATTAAGGAAAAATTAATATATTAGGAAGTTTCACAAGTACATCCAATTTATAAGTAACCGAATTAAAAGAACAACTGAGGTCTAATACACGTATTTTAAAGGAGTTTCGGACCACCTTACAAGGTTTAATCGAATTCCAGAGGAGCCTTAGTGCCACTCATAATATAATAAACCAACTAGGAAGCATTAAATCCCTTTTAACATTAATTGAACATTCTGTAAAACCAGTATTAGTTTATCGATGCACCAATTTAGTAGTCACTTCCGTATTACAGTTAGCTAAAAGTCGGATTACTAATGATCAGATTTTCTCCCCTATCTTTTTATTACTTTATATTTTAGAAATGACAAAGTTATATACAGTTATACCTTTAGAAACACAAACATACCATTCTTTTCTTACATATACATGAACAATCCAGTCGGCGACAAGTCCTTATGAGTTAACTACCTTAATTCCTTTTATTTCAACTGAAAAGCTTACCTCGTATAAACTAATTCCTTTCCCCCACGCATATTCCATTTAATGAATCGTCGGTTAGGGTTATATATAACGAGCCTAATAATTACCTTTTCGTTAATTACGAGCAACGTAAGTATACCTATTTAAAAGAATCAGCGCATGACTATTGTCGTGGCATAAGGAAAACGGCGGTTTGCCCTCAATCGCAGCGTTTGCTTCGATTGACGATCATTCTTGTTTACTATCTCTTATCTTGAATTTCTCCACTAACTTCTCACCTTGTTCTATATCTACTTATAAGTCTCAAGAACCTTTCACGGTGATGTTAGGACATTTCACCATTATATCTTTTCCAGAGAAAATCAGGGCTTCTATTGCATGCGAGAAACCCAACTTCTAACACATGTGAATGACTTTGTTTTCACCATTCCACATGGTTGTATCTTCACATTTGCAAAGTTTCAATTTAAAAACCCTGTCCATTTAGAGAAGAATATTTCACTCTTCTTTATTTTCTCAATTTTATAAGCTTTTAATTAATTTCTTATCTCAAGTTGCTCTCCCAAACATTCCATCGATTATGTTCCCTAAATTTAAAACTTTGAAATTAGTTCAATTGGAACAAGGAGATAGATAGTATTGAATCAAAACCATTCATCCTCTCACTCCTTGCCTTCCACAGATTAAATTCATTCCTTTTATCGGTGGGGGTACCACAGTGATATCATATTTTTCATTTCTATAGCTGTGTTTACCTACGTAGTATGGTCTTACAGAACTCAACTATGTAAAAGATGTTTCAAAGAAATGATGGATAATCGTGAGAATATTCCACTCATCGAAATACCTGTTTCAACTCCACAAGTAGAATTAGCACCAAAGCTCGACTCCCAGGGAGAAATCGTCCAAGTCAAGACATCAAATCCAATTACCTATTAAATTTAGGCAGTTGGCTTTACCTAGTAAACCTATCCCACCACCTATTCCTGTTAGATTACTTTCCTCCCAAGAAGTAGAGTTTATGCTAATTAAACGTCACTACCGGACTTAGTATTTTTCTTTCCAGGAGGGAAGACCTTTGTTGTAATTTGATTACAACTATGAACCATAAAACTTTTGCTTTATGGAAATAATGCAGCAACAACTCTTTTGAAATTAGGAAATTGCTGATTCTATTTTATAAACTCCTTTTGTTCTCCTTATAAACTTTCAAATGTTTTGCATTTCTTTTGTGTTGCAAGATTTCTAATACTATTTCCTCAAGCTCCGCTAGTTTTTCTTTATAGACGGTTCTCATTTTTGTCTCTAAGATATGAGTGAGAAGAAGTGTGAAAAAAAGAGTGTGTGAAGAGTTTGGAGAAGATGAATGAAAAATTAAAATTAAAAGTATATTAGTAGTGTGACAGTTGAAGAGTAATTATAGAACGAATGAAAAAGAAAAAAATATATAATTGGGATTTAATAATTAGGAGAAATAAAATAAACAAGCTTTTTTTTTAATATAACATTTTTTTATTGCAATATATATTGTCTGTTATTTTAAATTACACAATACATATTGTATATGTATATGTGCGTTTGTGCGCTCCCATACGCAATGTATATTTTAATACAGGAAAGATATATAAAAAACACATACAACAAAAAAAAGGGGATTTTATGTTTCAATAAATCTAAAAATAACTCCCAAGATATGTTAATAATAATAATAATAATTAATAAATAAGTATGAATAATAATAATAATAATCAATAATAATAATATAATAATAATAATTAATAATAATAATAATAATAATTAATAATAACTAGTAATAATAAATAATAATATATAAATAATAATTAATAATCATAATAAAAAAAATAATATAATATAATTAATAATAATAATAATAATAATAATAATAATAATAATAATAATAATAATAATAATAATAATAATAATAATAATAATAATAATAATAATAATAATAATAATAATAATAATAATAATATAAATTATTATTGTCCTAATAAAAACTAATTACTAATTTATCGATTTATTTTAGTTGTAGTTAATAATTACAAATTATTTTTTTTAATCTAAGGTTAATTACTAATTAAGTATTGAATGGTAATTAAGTATTTTTTCAATATATATTTTGTTAAATACAAAGGATTGTACGTATGGCGAAGGGTTAGCCTCTCGTCCGATATGCCTTCTTTTGTATTAATTAATTAGCTAATTGGTCATCAGACTAATCAACTAATTGACTAATTAATGTACAGATTAATTACTTGATATGTTTCTTACTTGTATTTTTTTTCTTATTTTATATTTCATAGGCTGTTTGAAATGCGTTTGATATCTGTTTGATATCTGTTTGAATTATTAAAGAAAAAATAGGTCGCGTTTTTATTGACACAAAGAATAGTCGCCAAAGAAGATATAGTTGATTGACGACATATATTATATATTATACTATATATATAGATAATATATATACATAATAATATATAAATATATATATATATATATTATATATATATATAATAATATATATATATAGTACGTATATTATATATATATATATATATATATATATATATTATACTATAATATATTATATATCGATCCACATATCATTTCAGCAATACATTTATCAACTCTCTTAGATTTGTTATCTCTTTTTCCC
>JABUQX010080238.1:42500-47500 GCA_015478945.1 Trachelipus rathkii
AGTAAAGGCAAGCTGGAACGAGGTTCCAGCTATGCTATCTTTCCTGAGGTACTTTCCAGCACCTATCCTGTGTTGCAGCTATGTTCTGGGTACTTTTCATGTTGGCGTTACCGCTAGGGGAATGCCCCCCGCCCGGTGTCTATATTCCTGTACCATCGCCATGTACGTGCGTGAGTATGTTTAAGCGTGACCATATTGCTCATTACTTTTGCATGATCGTTATCATCCATCCCCTACCCCTTATGTTCAATGCTTAATGATCGGCATCAAACCGTATACGTTTCGTGAGTGCTCACTAGTATGTTCGTAACCTGTTTTTTTCGTGTCCCCTTTGTTCTATCCTACCCCACCCCTCTGCTAGATAACCCATGTACGTGGCGTAGCCAAGTATATTCTATGTAAGTATATTATATATATATATATATATAATATTATATATATATAATATATTATATATATATATATATATATAATTATTATATATATATATATATTATATATATATATATATATATATATATATGTAGTATATGATATTATAAAAAAACGATAACAATATAACATCTTCACTTACAAGGATTTAAATATCAACTAAAGCTAAATTGAAATCTTAATTTCTGACTCATGATAAAAATACTGCTGAATAAGATTTTTACTGAAAATATTTAATGTGCGCTTTATTTTGCCTCATTTGTGTGTATGTGAATGTGCATGTATGTATTTTATAACACTAAATCTCATATGTTTATGAAATTTAGTATACAAGGTTATTTGACCTTGTGAAGCCACTGGTTCAAATAAAGATCATATATCTAATACCCATTCTTTATATTGCTTTATTTGATAGATGAAAGACTAAATTCTATTTAAAAAAAAATGATTTCACCTTCCAAGGGGTGGGGTGGAATGGGGAAATTTTTAAAATGGAGGGCAGGAAAACTTTTTATCTGTTCATTGAAGAATCAAAATATTACCATAGCTAAATAAGTCTAGTCTTCTGATTCATATATATATATAGTTATATTAAATATATATATATATATATATTATATATATAATATATATATATAATATTATATATAAATATATATATATTATATATATATATATGATGATATATATAAATATATATAATATATATTATATATATATATATATATAATATAATATATATATATATATATATATATATATAATATATATATATATTATATAATTATATATATATATATATTATATATATATTTTATATATTTATATTTTATATATAATATATATATATATATATATATATATATATATATATATATATATATATATATATATATATATATAATATTTTTATTGATTTATATTTATATTTAAAATATTTATTATATATATATATATATAATATGTTGATTTATTTGATAATTAAAGTAATATGGGCCTGGGAAGTTAAAGGGAGGAGACCCCCAAAAATGTTTTGGCCTCCAGAACTCAAAAAGTATTCGCCTCAGAACATTTTTATTTGAACCATTGGCTTTGCAAGGTAAAATAACCCTATACACCAATTTTCATGAAAATCAGATATGTAGTATTGGGTGAAATTGGTTGATATGTTCCTTAATGCTCCAAAAAAGTAAAAAGTGTGGTTCTGTTGCAGAAGGGTAGGGGGGTAGCAGCAGCCTGAAATTTTAACCATAGCATTAGATCATCAGCTGTGGTGTGAGCACAGTTGTTTTTCATAAATTTTTAACAGCCATCTTAATATATATATATATATATATATATATATAATTATTATATAATATTATATAATATATATATATATATATATAATATTTTAATATATAAATTTTTATCATGTATAGATATATATATATATATATATATATATATATAATATATATATATATATATATATATAATATAATATATATATTATATAATATATATATATCTATATATATATTAAGGGATGTACCGGACCAGGCGGCCGGAACTTCCGGCCGGAACCTCGATTTTTTGGAAGTTCCGGTTACCGGCCGGAACTGAGGCTTGGTTCTGGCGGAACTCACCGAACTTTCGTACTTTTCAATGTCTTTCTTAATAAATTCAGTAATTGATTTTTCATTTACTCAGTTATGATTATGCATAAAAAAATTAAATTGAAATTGATATACAAGTCGTCCCTCGTAGAACGCGGGGTTAGGTTCCTGACCCCCGCGTTATAGGCGATATCTCTTTAATATTCACTAAAACATTAAAAAATCTTAATTTTAAAATTCCTACCTTTGTATAAGGTGAATAAAAAATAGGCTAAGCAGTATTTTCTTATCCTATAATAATTGAATAATTTGCAGATAAAATGTTTTTACAGAACGTATATAAATCATCTTTATTGAGCTAGTTAATTTTAGGTAGGATATTTATTACATTACAGTAAGTACTCTACATATCTTAAAATGAGCAAAAAAGTTTTTTAGTTTTTTAAATGAAAAAATATACAATGTACAAACCTTTAAAAAATTTGGAGATAAAATTGTTTTTTATATTTAATTGAATAGCCTGAGGACTGTAATATAAAATTTTAAAGTTTAGCCAATTGAGCACCAAAATAGTTTCTTTCACAATTGTAATGAAGTTGGAATGTAAGAGATAATGGCAGTCAAGAATCTGTAGGTATTGTTATTGGACTGCTTTTTGAGAAAGTACATCGTTATCGTAATTTGAGCGCTTTTTGCCTTTTAGCTCACCAATATTTCTTTTTTCCTTTCGTTTTCATTTATCTTAAAATATGTATGTATTTTTTTTTATTTTTGCAATTTTAATTTTTAATCTTTTTAAATATGCATTAACAGAATTTTTTAATTTTATTTTTGTAATTTTTGTAATTTTAATTTTCTTTTTATTATAAGTTTTTGCCAACCGCGGTATAGCAAGATCGGTCTATAAGGACCCGTTCTACGAGGGCGACTGTACTGTGAACAATAAATATCATGATAAAATGACCTCGACTCTATACTTTCGAAAATTTTAAATATGAAACAATATTTTTACACTCGAACGGGTTGGGGATTATTTTTGATATTTTTTGAGATTTTTTTTTTTTTATTTTTTTAGACACAAATTGCTTTTTATTTATTATTTTTATAAAATTTGTTTAATAATCCTAATTAATTTGCCTAATTATATAAGCTTAGTAATATAATTATTATTTAGTTTATTTAAGTTATTTAAATTATATAATTATAATATATATAGTATATATATATATATATATATATATATATATATAAATATATATATATAATTATATATATATATATATTATATAATATATATATATATATATCTATATATATCTATATATATATATATAGTATTATATATATACATTATATTTATGGTACTGTATAATATCTATAGTAAATCTAATTTTATTTAGCTATTTCTTATTAAATGACTTGAAAACACATTGATGTTTAGCTTATTATTAGATGAAATATACTTATCATTATTTAGGAATAGCTAGAATTAATTATTAATTTAGAAAAGAAACTGTTTCTAAAAATTTAAAAAAAAACCCAAAACATGATTTTTAATAAAAAAATACTTAAAAAATGCAGTTTTTTAAATTTTTTGATTTTTTTTTGTGCCATCCTTGGGGGATATATAAAATTTGTACAGGGTATTAAATTATTATTATTATTATTATTATTATTATTATTATTTATTATTATTATTATTATTATTATTATTATTATTATTATTATTATTAATTATTATTATTATTATATTATTATTATTATTATTATTATTATTATTTATTATTATTAAAAGAAATTAGCTTTAAAGTAGAAACTATAGGACATGGGATCTGAAGATGTATCCCATTCCATCCCTAAAATTTTTAAACAAGATTCTTCTATGCCCAATTCTTTTTCTTGAAACATAGAAGTAGCGAGAGATGAGTTGGAAGCCCACTCTCTTAAATTTAAACCAGCCTCTGCAAACAAGGACCTGGTTTCAAAAAATAGTGTTTTATTTCATTCTCGGTGAACTTTATACAGTTCGCGTTCCCAGAAGCCCGATCTGCAAGCCGGGCGGGCCAACCGGCGCACAGCAGTCTTTCCAGAGCCGTTTGGCACGTTCTACCTCACGTAAACGTCACAGTCAGGCGCCCGTTGTTAAATCCTCGATTTCGGGAAGTAATAAACGGGCGGGCTGCGCGAAAGAATACTTTGTTTACAAACAAATCTTTTTACAAAACATGTGTAGGAAATGCTGGCTAAATTTTTAATATTCAGTTAACTTTATATTAAGGATACTAATATATCGTATCATTTCAAAAAATAGATACATATAAGTATAAGTGTATTCGTAGGCAAGATTTCATTTAGGGGGTGGCAAAGGCAGGATATATATATATTATATATATATATTATATATATATATATATATATATATACATATTATATAATATATTATATATATATAATATATATATATATATAATATATATATATATATATATATATATAATATATTATATATAAATAATATATATATATTATATATATATATATGTCTATGCAATATCCATCAATGGTCTTGTAATTAATAATTCTACTAATGAATTTGATGATTCAATCTGTTTTGGCATTATTTTCTCCCAATCAGCCCTTAAAGAAGTTTCGGCTGGCAAATAATATAAGTTCATGTTTTTATTTTCGCTAAGAGTTTGGGGAGGACCAGGGCCCCTGCCCCCCGCTGTTGCGCCCTGATAAGAAGTCTTGTTTACAATTGCCCTGATCGCGACGAGCTCGCTCGGCCGTTTCCAGGTACTCAAATTTTCTGTTCTGATTGGTTCATGAAGTATTTTTTCAATTCTCAAAGCGTTTCCGAGTCGATTTTGCAACCCGGCTGCATCGGGCTTGTCGGAAACGCAGCTTATAGTATTATTGCCTTTTTTAGCTTAATATAATTTTATTTATCCACGATAGCCAAATTCTGGC
>JABUQX010080238.1:52500-70463 GCA_015478945.1 Trachelipus rathkii
AAGTTCCCGCCCCCCCGCCTGCCCCCCGTCGTTCATCTATGATTCCAAGAGACCCCGACAACTAATATCTATGCGGTCTACTCTAGGGTGTTCGTTAGTTTAAATCATAAACGGACTTTACTATATAGTATCTATATATTATTATATATATAATATATATAATATATATATATATATATATATACTATATAATATATATAATATATATATATATAATATATATATATATTATTTAGGTTTAGCTAGATAGTTAGGAATTAGTGTGTGTATATATATAGGTATACATATTACAACATATTACTGACCACCCTTTATCCACATCATCAATATACACATACTTAAAGTACACACCCTTCTTCTAGATAAACTTTACAGACATCCATACCTACTCAATTGCCTGTGTGTGGGGAGAAAGATTGCCACATGTATGTCTGCGTGTTCGTAAGAGCCGACTAAGTGACGTGATAGTTGGGTTGGCTGCCTACTACCATCTATTTCTTGCCAGGAATGCTTAATGCAGGCCTCGAAGAGGGTGTGATCGGCCGTAAACGCTTCTTATTTTTCGGCGAAATTCGGTATGAATCTTATGGTACATGGATGTCAGAGGAAATGTTGCAGAGAAGGGAGAGAGGTGATTATTATTTAGAAAGGGCAAATTTGATTTCGCTCGCTGTGACTGAAACAAAGATGACAAGGAAACGAAGAAATTGAGTGGTGTGGTGTGAAATGTGTGTGTGCTGTTGTGGAAAGGAATGAGAGGGGAGAGAAGGAGTTGCAAATTTGATGAGTGACCTGTGGTACGAAGCTATGGTAAACTTTGAATGTGTGAGTCCAAGAATTCTAATGGTTAAATTTTAAGTTTGAAAAGGTCAAGGTATGTGTGGTTGTGACGTATGGTCATCTGAGGTAAACGTTGAAGAAGTACGATTTTTGGGAATATCTGAATGATGTTTCTTTTATGGGGTGAGTAAGGAAGGCTTCTAGATTGATAGTTTTGTGGGACTGAAATGGTTGGATAGGTGATCAAAAAGGGATGGTATTTAACAGGTGGCTTTGGGGTGCCGGGAAAATGAGAATGGTAGAAGGTGATTGATTTCTGTGAAGAGAAGGTATGTGTGTAAGTATACTTCTTTAAACACAGAAGTATCCATAAGTTATACTGAGTTGGTGTAGGTAGAAGATGGTATCGAAGTGGAAAAGTATGATTGATTTAGTGTTTGGTGAAGAGGAGATGTTGAAGTAATGTGTTGATGTAATCAGTTAGGGGTTTAGGACATGGGATTATCGATCATTGATGTTGTTTCTATGTAAAATTAGTTAGTGGGGCTTTGGAATGGAAAGTGAAGGTGATACGAAGGAAGTAGGTAAAATTAAGAGTGAGAAGTTTAAGTGAGCTAAGCATAAGGGATAAGTCAATGTAAGAGCGCTCGCTAAGTAAAACGCTTGAATGTGAACAAGTTTGATACTGAACAAATCTGGGGGCAAATGAAGGAACATTGTTAGTAGTGAAAGAAGTATGTGATGTTGCTAAGTAGGAAAGTAAAGAATGTTAACATGAATGGTGAATGAAGAGGTGATGAAAGCGGTAAAGGTAAAAAAAGAAGCGTGGTTGAATGTACTAAAGCAATGATGAAGACTCAGAAGAAGATTGCTTGGAATTATATCGGAGGAAAAAGAATACAAAGGTGTAATACGTAGGAGAAAACAAGAGGTAAAGGAACAGTTGGAAGGAGATGAATGGGGACTTACAAGGGAATACGAAGCTCTTCTGGATGGAAGCGCGAAAGGTTAAGGATTTAAGAATAAGGGGAATCTGCTTGGAATAATGAATAGAGATGGTGCTTTTGTAACTGATGAAATGGGTGTGAGAGGAGTGTGGAAAGAAACTTCGAAAATCTGCACAATATTACAGTAATGAATAGGTGATAGTGAATGTGTGTGGTGTTTGATGTGCAAGAAGGAATAGGTAATTTTGGGGGATGAGGTTATTTAGTAGGAGGAGGTCATGGTAGAGTGAGAAAGTTGAAGAATGGTACATCTGCAGGTATAGATGAAAATTACTGGTGAAATGATCAAAAAAAAAGAAGAACGGAGGCGGGATGGTGATTGATTGGATTTGGAAAGTTGTGTAATAAAGCGTTTATAGAGGGGTTATAGTTCCAAGGGATTGGAGAGCGGTAATAGTACGCTTATATAAGGGTAAGGGAAGATAAGGGAACTGTAGAAATTATAGTGGAATAAGTTTTATTGAGTGTTGTGGGAAGGGTATTGCTGGTATTTTTGGTCGAAAGAGTGCGTCGAGTTACTTGAAGGATGATTGGTGAAGAACAAGGTGCGTTTAGAGTGGTAGAGGATGTGTGGTCAAATCTTTACCATTGAAACAATGATTGGATTAAAGATGAGGGAGAATAAGAAAGAAATTGTTATTTAGGTTTTATGGGATTTTTGCAACAGGCGTATGATAGAATGTTAATAGGGAAGGTTTATGGCAGGTGTTAGTGATATAGGTATAGTGTTGGTGATAATGGAATCAAAAGTATGTATAACGATAGTGAAGCGTGTGTAAGAATAAGTGTCATTGGTGATTGGTTTAGGATTAACAGCGGAGTAAGAAGCAGGGTTGTGTTATGTCTCTTTGGTATTCAATTTGTATATGATGGGGTTATGAAAGAATTTCGAGGTGCGGGATCGGGCAGGCAAATGGTGTAGAATGGTGAGAATGGAGATGAGTGTAAGGGTGCTTACTATTATATGCGGATGATTGGTTCTGTGTGGCGAATTGAAGAGAGTTTAAGAGGATTGGTAGAGAGATTTGCAGGGTGTGTAAAAGGAAGGGGTTTGAAATAAACGGTGCATAAGAGTAAGGTTATGGTTGTGAAGTGAGGACACTCCCTCAGGTGTGAAGTATGTAGATGTGAGGCGCTGAACAAGTGTCTGCAGTTTTAAATATTTAGGGTCATATGTTGAATGAGAAGGACGGACGATGCAGATCGTTTTGGGGGTTAAAAGTAAAAAAAAGGAAAACAAAGGTTTGTTGAAATGGCAGGAGGTGGCTGGTTGGCAATTACATCGTGGTGAATGAAAGGGACTAAGTCTTGAGTGGTGCTAGGTCTTACATGAGGGGTATGTTGTTACCGTGTGTTATTGTAACGTAGTAGTGAGAATGGTCTGGAATGAGAAAAGTATATGATCTAAAGTTCATGTGGTTCAGATGGACAATCTTTAGGGGTTGTGCTAGGTGTGAGAAGAATTGATAATGAGGAATGAAGTATTAGGGAAGGTGGTGGTGTGAAGAAAGGGGTAAATGAGAATAAATGAAAGTATGTTGAGGATGGTTTGTCATATGGAAAGGATGAATGATAGCGGTGGTTAAGCGGTTGTATAGTGGCGAGTGTGTTGGACCGACGCGGCTGGGAGACCGAAAAAGTGGATTGAAGTGCAGTAAACGAATGTGAAGGAGAGAAATTCTGAGTTGGTAGAGGCGAGAAGAATGGTGTATAACAGGAGTGAATGGGGTTTTGTGAGGGGGTTATGGTTGTGGCCCACCTGGGCAAGATGAACCCTACACTTGACGATCTACCATAGTGAAGGTCCATCGCTGTCCAATGAAGCTTTAGGGTGGATTTTTCTGACTGCGATGAATCCTCACTAAAATGGTACTGAGGGGTGCGGTAAGGCTGGGTTTCTTTTCGACTTATGTCATGTTTTTCTACTACTTTTCTTTTCGATGCTCGTCACGCACCTTACTCTCATTCTTGGGAAAATAGAAAGAAGATAAAGAAGGCGAAAGAAGAAGATATATATAAATATATTATATATATATTATATATATATATCTATATATATATATATATATATATATACTATATATATATATATATATTATTATAATATATATATATATCTATATATATATATATATATATATATATATTAATTAATATATATATATATAGAGAGAGAGAGACGGAGAGAGAGAGAGAGAAAGAGTGAGAGACTCAATCGCTTCACGAACTCAGCGCGAGTCGACGAACGCGGCTTGAGTCAACATACTCGCAAAATATGCCCTAATATATATTATATATTTATATATATATATATATATATATATATATATATATATATATATATATGTATATATATATATATATATATATATATATATATATATATATATATATATATATATATATATTAAAAATATATAACATATACACGCATATATACTATTTATTTATTTTTATAATATATTATTATATATATATATATTTATATATATATATATATATATATATATAATATATAATATTATAATATATATATATATATTATATATATAATATATATTATATATATTATATATATATATATCAGTGGGGTTAGCTAGATGTTTTTACATGGGTAGGCAAATATATATATATATATATATATTATATATATATATATATATATATATATATATATAATATTATATATATATATATATATATATATATATGTGTGTGTTGTGTGTGTGTGTGTGCATGCGTTATACGGTCTAAATTGGGGAATGGAGGATACGAGCGCTTGCACCCTGAAATCTGCCTCCTTCCTCTAATTTGCAGCGACATCCCCTTACATTCCCCCAAATATTCTCTTTTCAATCTTTTAAGAAAATGATATTGTATGGGCAACTAAACCTTTTTATATACGTTATGAAAATAAAATAAAAATAAGATATGAATTTGTTTTTCAAATATTATTGTATTTTTTATCAGATGTGTCTATAAGTAGTGTTTTAAAGTTAGTAAACATTAGTATAGACGTTCTAGGGGTGAAATTATTTTTTTTTCTATATATATTTATATATAATATATATATATATATATTATATTATATATATATATATATATATATAGTATATATATATATTATATATATATATATATATATATATATTATATATATTATAATATAGTTATATATATATATATATCATTATATATATATATATCTATAATGAATTTAATTAAAATTGGCAAGTGAAACACGGTTTCGCAAAGAAAATTTAACAAAAATACCTATTTATGGCTACATCTAATGACACACGCAATTACGAGGCCGGCAGCTCGCTGCTTTAATATCATTGCAAAGTATAGGATATTTTTATTTTCAGCTACGCAACCTTAAGTAGCAAGTTAACAGTGGATAAGCCAGGCAAAAGTTATAAATAGCTATTTTGGTTATATTTTTTATAAGATTTGTAGATTAATTTCTATGGTTTCTTATATATTAAACATTTTTAATATTTTTATTTGTTTTTTCTTAATTATTAAATTTGTTTTCTTAAAAATAAGATGTTCGCTTGCTATCCCACCTATCCCTTAACTACGCACTGATATATAATATATATATAATATATATATATAAATAATATATATTATATATATATATATATATAATATAATATATATATATATATATTATATATATATATATATAGCTATATATATATATATTCTTTTTTATATATAATATATATTATATATATATATATATAATATATATATATATATATATATATATATATATATATATATATATATAATATATATATATATATATATATATATATATATATATATATATATATATATACTATAAGGGGTTTACGAATAGGGGGACTATTTGGAGATATTATCTTTTGTAATACCATTAACAAGCGTTTTGTTCTTAAATACAAGCTTTACCGCTGTAAGTTCCTTCATTTGTTAGGCTAAATGAGTTAGAAAGGTGCAAGGGTATAGATGAGATATGTGGTGTTTTGTTCCGTAGATGTTTTGGCTACGGATCGCCCACTCTGCACCGTACAGTAGTAACTCTATTGAGATAGGTATTGCTGTCCTCTATTTGGACACTGCTATAGTTGCTGGATAGGTCACCCACTTTATTTAGAGATAGGATGAATAATACTAGGAATATTGCTGATAGTATTCGAGCAATATTTACTCGGAACGGTAAATAAGCAACAACAATAATAATAGCAAATAATAATGCAAATCAATAATAATACTCTTAATATTACTAATAACAATATTAATGACTTAATAACAAAATTATTTGATAAGTTATATTACTATGATAATAGTAATAATACGAATAGGAACAGGAAATAATAATAATAACAAAAGAAGTAATAATAATAATCAATAATAATATATATATATAATAATAATAATATAATTACATAATAATAATAATAATAATAATAATAATAATATAATATATATAATAATGTATAATAATAATAATATATAATTAAAATAATATAATAATAATAATAATATAGATAATAATAATATAATATAATAATATTAATATAATCACAATCATAATAAGCATACATAATAATAAGAACATATGATAAAAATAATAATATAATAATAATAATAATAAATAATAATAATATATAATAATAATAATAAGAATAATAATAATAATAATAATAATAATAATAATAATAATAATAACTAATAATATAATAATAAAATAATAATAATAATAATAATAATAATAATAATAATAATAATAATAATAATAATAATAATAATAATTATAATAATAATAATAAAATAATAATAATAATAATAATAATAATAATAATAATAATAATAATAATAATAATAATAATAATAATAATATATAATAATAATAATAATAATATAATATGAATGATAACAACATCCTTAATTTTTTTCATATTTCAGCGACCACCTAATAATGACGTTCGATAAGCTGCTTTCCCTGATGGTCGCCTATACGATTTTTAGCGTGTTCGTAATAATGATCGTTCACTTCTATTTATTCCCCTATTTTCGTAAACACCCTGTATATTAATATATATATATGATATATTAAATATTTTATAGTTTATATATAGTTATTATACATATGATATATATATATATATATATTATATATTATATATATATATATATATATATATATATATATATATATATATATATATATATATATATATATATATATATATATATATATATATATATCTATTCTTCAATAATTTTCATATCCAATATCGCAAGAAATCTTCCTGAGAACGATTTAACAGTCACGTATCTACCTAAAAGAGTTTTATTACTCTCAAAAGTTACAATTTCTTGAATTGAGCTGTTCCTTTATAATACATTAACAGCCTATTAAGGTTAGAATTTAAACCTGTCGAGTTTCCAACGCGAACCTCAACGTCAGAAAAATTTGTTCCTCCTGCGCCCTTTCCTCTGGTTTGGACGACAACTTTTTTTATATTTTTAGGTATTATGAAAGCAGCCATAAGCCAGGGACGTACTCCTTCACCTTCAAAATCTGAATGAAATCCGAGACCTGCAGGTGTTCGTGGACATTTACATCCGATTTTTAAATTGTTAGGGGAGTAATCTTTCAGCTGTGATGAAGAAGAATATTCTGCTTCTTTTGCTATATCCATTTTATCAGCCCATAAAGAATGACATTTGTAGCTCGATAGTTCTGTCGAGTTTGTTCCTTTATAATTGCTAGAGACATTAGCATCGTAGAGGTTGCATTCATTATCTGCAAATTTTAGAAATACAATTTTGTAAAACATCTCATAACTCATACAAACCTCATTAATTGGTGAAATGAAAATTATAATAAAAAAATTCAATAATTATTTATTTTATTTGTCATATATATATATATATATATTTAATATATATATATATATAATATTTTTATATGATATATAGTATATATATATATATATATATATATACTATATATATATATATATATATATATATATATATATATATATTATAAGTAGTGTTTCTTATATATATATATATATGTATTATAATATACATATATATATATATATTTATATATATCATATATATATATATATATATATTATAATAAATATATATATACAATATATATTAATATATTAATATATATATATATATATATATATATAATATATATATATATATATATTATATATATCTATTATAATATATATATATTATATATATATATATATATATTATATATATATAAGAACAACAGGAGGCCTTAATTAGTAATCAAAAGACAGAAAGTATATAAAGTTATTACATAGTTATAAGAGACAGTCTTCTGATTGTGAAGGGCGTTAGCTTTCGATCCTTGCTGGATCCTCTGTCCGACGCGGTTGGTGGAAGACTAAAAAATTTTTTTAATATTAAATCAATGAAAAGTGTAAAAGTTAAGGCTAAATTAAATTTAGTTGGATTTTTTTGAAAAAGGTGTGGTTGTCAATAATTTGTTTAATGCGGGGTCTAAGGTATATTCACCTTGTAATTTGTTAAAGTTAGGAAAGTTTTTAATGCAAAAGGATTCAATAAGTTTGCGTTGTAGGGGGTCATGTACTTTTAAGATCTATGTCATGGCATTAATGGCAATGTTGTGATTAGATGAGTTCTTTGTAATGTAAGTGCTGAATTTTGTGAATCATAAATAAGGTCATGTTTGTGTTGATAATGGTGTCTGGTGAAATCTATTCAGGATTTTACCAATTTACTTAACCTGGCACGCAATCATAAAAATGTAGCTTTTTCTTCAAAAAAAAAAAAAAAAAAATTTCTAACTCCACTATAACATCTATAATAAGAGACTCACCGCCACTTAGCACGGTCCTAAAAGCACAAACCTTATAGGGGTCGACACCCATGAGGGTGACCCCTTTAATATAATATGCCATGGAAAACCTTACGATGCCTCGGAAGTTGATAGATATAAAGACTGCCAAACCCGGACGATAAATAGACTTACTCTTCTGAATTGCACTTCGAAGATTGATGCCGTGTTCCTCCACTTCACCTGGAAGTCCTTTGAATATCTCCAACGATCAGTCGTCTGGAACGCCCTCGACATCTCTGGCTACCCCGAAAAGGTGCCTCCAGTCTTAGTCGTTCTCAGTTGCTTACTCCATATGAAGCTCTCCCTCTGGAAATGCCAACTGACACTACATTTCCGATGTATTTCTTTTTGCGATCCACCACTTCCAAAACTCTTACTGAATAAAGAACTATCCTTCTTAGCGACACGCTTGAAAAAGCTTTAGGTGTTGAATACCCCCAGTCACGTTAATAAAGAATGGGTCTCTTCTCGTTTTAGCTGGTAACAGGAATCATAGTTCTATCTTGTCATTCTTAACTTCTCTTGGAAACATCCCTCTTATTTCCACTCATGATGAAATAAAAAACACATCCAAAGGAACTATTTACTCTTTAGAACGGAAAGACGAAGATATTGTTGTCATTCTAAGAAATCTACAGCAGAAAAAATTTTCTCTAATTAACGTCTACAGGTTTCCTTTATGTCGTGAATCGCCTGATACCCAAATCCTCGTTACTGCTGACCTTTATTTAACACCCCTTTCCCACCTACAGAGGTGAAAATTGGGTTTACAAGCTGCAGCGTTCATACGTTTATTCCCTTCCCAGACGTTGTTTTAAATGCCAACGTTTTGATCATCCCCGAAAATACTGTAGGGAACCACATAAAATATATGCCCAGTCTTTGGAGAAGAACTTCACATTCCTTGGGAAAACACTCCACTCTGCAAAAACTGTGACGAACCACACAGTATCTCTTCCCTTAAATGCCCGTCTCACTTGATTGGACAGGACGTTTTAGAGCTATGCACCATTAAAAAAATAAGCAGGAAAGATGCCATGCACCAGCTCAAAGACAAATATCCAAGATCAGGACAATCTTATGCTACAATTGCAGCAGCCCCCCTCCTGCGTTTGTAAACCACCGACACAACTCATTCCAGCAGAACTCTTTCCCCAAATCCAAACGAGACCATCAGTTACTGCAACCTGCTCACCTGCACTGCCAATATTACCGACCATTCAAACAGCCAAAAAACCATACCCATACCATACTATGCCCTATACCCTCCCGATGAGTTCGCCAAGCTCGTATAAGAGGCCTGAGTCTTTGTCACCTAATCCATCTCCTACCTTTACTCCAACTCCGTAAAAGATGTCCCTAAGGGTTCCTAACTTTTGGAAGTAGTAATAATCAATTCTATGATATTTAGATTTTAACATTTCCTATACAAAACTGAATGCTCTTTCGAATGGTCTGTGTATTTTCAATTGGTATAAAATATTTTGTTCATGATATAGCCATAAATGAAAAAACACGATAACATTCTTATTATTCATGCGATCAGTACAAAACTTTCGGAGCATGTATAGTTGGGGAAGATACACATTTTTTCTTTAGATAAACTTTTTGTATGCAGAACGGATTTGCCTCTGTGCATGCGAAAATTTTCAAATTTTCAAATATTTTCCCATAAACAGCGGCAAACACCTTGAGTTTACAAAATATTTATCTGAATAAAAAACTTGAACCTTGTTTAATAGTATATGATCTAAAAATTTCATTCTGATTGGATGAATAATTAAACATACATGAAATTTTTTGTCAAAAAAAAAAAAAAATTGGTGGAAAATTTTTAAGAATTGTTAGACAATGAAACTTTCACAGATTTTGTAACTCTACAATATACACATATTTTATTTAGATTAATTTTTTATATGCCCAACAGTTATGCCGCTGATTACGAGAAAACTTTCGAAAACTTTGAAATGTTTCCCATGAACAGCGGCAAATCTGTTGGACATACAAAAACTTTATTTAAACAAAAATGTGTATCTTCCTCATTTATATATGTTCTGAAAATTTCAAGCTGATCGTATAAATAATAAAAAACTTTTCGTGGTTTTCCATTTTTGAGTTGCCAAAACATTTTTCTAATGATTGGTGTCATGCAGCATTTTTTATTATTCACCTGATAAGAATGAAATTTTTATAGCTTTTATAACTTGACGAGATACACATCTTTTATTTAGATCAATGTTTTGTATGCCAAAGGGTTTTGCCGCTGGTCACGGGAAAATTAAAAATTTTGAAGCTTTGCCATGAGCAGCGGCAAAACCGTTTGGTATTCAAACATTTTATCTAAACAAAATATGCGTATCCATCCCAATTATGCATGCTCTGAAAGGTTCGAAATAATCGAAAATGTAATAAAAAAGTTATCGCGATATTTCATTTTTTATTTGCAAAAAAAGAAAATTCAAATAATTGGTGGCATATAACTTTTATTATTCATCTGATTGGAAATAAATTTTTACAGCTTGTAGAAATTGGCGAGATACACATTTTTTGTTTATATAAATTTATTATATACCCAACGGTTTTGCCACTGTTCACTGTTCAACTTCTTGACTTTTTACCCAAAGTTTTTATTTTTTTTTTTTTACATTGTTCTGATTTTTCGGGGAATTTCAAAAAAATTCAAACACTATTTTAAACTTTTCTTTTCTGTTTTCAATTTTACATACGTTGCCCTCCATTTTCATTTTGATGTATGATTCATACAAATAAAATAACATTTTGTTTGCTTCGGATAACTTTTTAATTTTAGAGGAAAAAAAAAGTTTGGGATTTTGCCAAAAAAAATCAAAATACATATTTTTTTCTGTATATTGCTGCCATTTGCGAGTTATTTTATAAAACATATGTGTATGGCAAGTGTTTTAATGAAATCATCTTGCAAAAATCTTTTGTAGTTCAGCAGAAATTCACTGTTAAAAATTGCTGGTTAAAATACTGATTCTTGATATTTGGGAAGAAATTACTCAATATCTAAGCACTTTTTTGCCAGTGTCATCAAAATAAATATTGTAGAGCAGTCTTTCTTCTTTCGAATGGTTTATAATTTATCCGAAACATATTATATTAATGTTTAAACCGGCAAACTTCCCCTAAACAGAAGCAAAAGGTTAGGAGTCAAGACAAAGATTACTAGCTAAAAATATAAACATCTGAATTTTCAAAGCAAAGCATGCCTACCCCAGATGCAAAAAATGCAACTCAGAAGAAACCTCGCCATAAGTCTATTTCTGAGATAAAAGCATTGACGTCAATAAATTCTACCCAAGCAACCTTAGCTGTCGAACAGCCCACCAACCAATTCTCTGATAATTCCAGCTCTTCTGAATCCTCCTATAACTCCTTTTCCGAATTTCCTTTCTCAGAACTCAATTAAGAATTATATGCCTTAGCTGATGAAGTGTATTTTAGTTCCCAAATAGAGCTCGATGTGTTGTACCACTCTCTCTAATGTTTCGTGCGCTTCCGAGGGAAGTAAATAGAAAACCGCTCAACCCAAACACTGCAAACACTCCAAGCGTTCTGAATCTGTTGGTGGCACGAAAGGGAACCACAAGATTTTCCATTTAAACGCAAATTGTACACTCCCAAAATCACCCACCTGATGACTCGATGATAAAGTCCCCAGCATCAGACTTTCGTAACCTAACGGTTCCCAATATCTCAACTCCAACACCCTCTCATACGAAATTAAATTTTTCCAGTAACACCTTCCTCTCCCACTTCCTAAACATGAGCATTTTGGTTGCTCTTCCAACGACCAACCAAGTCCGCACAATAAGATGGACTTGGTTGAATTCAACTTAATTCGCTTCCATGGTGATCCCCCTCCACCAAGTACCACTGAAAACTCTCCCCCAAAAAAACATGTCACACAACCCAAATCTGTGTTGTACCACTATTCTTTACCGCCAGCTTTTGATGCTCCTACTCGTCGAGACCCCCGTCTCACCCTTTCCTCCCCATCTAAAATTCACTTCCAACAGCACCCCTAGTCACATAGAGACAATTTTCCCAAAAAGACCTTCCTCATAACATTTATAACAATATAGAATGACCACCTTCCTTCAATGCAATTGTCATTGCTACTACTCGAATTTTGAAAAACTTGTTCAACTAATTAACATATGTACACCAAAGTGCATATGTTTGCAGGAACTTCAACTATGTCACCGCGACTTCTTCCAACCGTCAGAATATAAATCGCCGCTAACCCCTATGGAAAGAGGTGACAATGATAGGGGAGGTGCAAGAATTCTCATTCATAAATCCTTTCCTTATTCTCCAGTCCCTCTTCAAACTAGACTTCATGCAGTTGCAACAAGACTTCATCTATACACCTACCATACCGTCTGCTCGACCTACTTGGCACCGAGTAGTGAGTTTACTAAGGTCGATTTACCTGATCTTTTTAAGCAGCTTCCTGCTCCGACTGTTATACTAGGAGACTTTGACCTTCGCCACCCCTTATGGGGCGACTCTTTCACCTCATCCAAGTCGAAGATTCTTGCAGATCTAACACCATTTTCCCTGGGATACCTTAACACAGGACTTCCTACATATGAAAGTTTAGATACACACACTTTTTCCTGTATAGATATTTCCTTTTGTTCCCTTTCCCATATTGATCGCTTCACCTGGTCCCGCCTTGATTACTTATACATCACTGACCATTGCCAAACAGCTTTAAATGAACTTGCTCCGAGCACAATGTTAAAATTTAATTCCAGCCGACGTTATTATCAAGCAGAATGGGTTCCTTTTCATCAGGCTACCGATATCTCACTCTGTTCTTTCAATAAGCGGTTTCCGACTGTTGATGATGTCTTTAAATTCTTCCAGCAAGTTATCGTCACTGCAGTGGAAGCTTACATCCTGCGATCCTCTGCAAGTAGGCTTTCGGCAACCCCTTGGTGGCCCCAAGAGTGTGCGCATGCTAACCGGGAGAAGAAAAAACCCAACAGGCAATACAAAAAGACCCGCACCACCTCAAACATGAATATCTTTAAAGCAGCTGTGGCGAGATCTCGCCGAATTAATCGTAAAACACGCAAACAATACTTTCAAACTTATACTTCGACCATTAACTCCACAACTCCCCCTTTTTTTAGTGTGAAAGATTGCACAGAAAATATCTTGTCGCTCCAACTACTCTTCACCTACAGTCCTTCGTTACGGGCCTGACATAATCGATACGATCTCTGCTCCATTCAGCTGTTGCAGATGCATTAGGTTATAGTTTTGCTAGCTACTGGAGCTCTTATCGCTCTCCCGAATCCTTTCAAAAAATGAGAATTAACACTGCATCGCCGGACGTTTCAACAGCGAAATGAGAAGATCATTCCTATAAACGTCTTCTCACACTTGCAGAGTATCAAACTGTACTAACAAGTAGAAAAGGATTTGCCCTTGGCCCAGAAATGATTTCTTACAGTTTTCCTTTGCGTCATATTGACCCTTCTACATCAGCGTTTTGCTGGATCTTTTTAGCAGAATCTAAATCGAATCCTCTTTTCCATCTATTTGGACTACAGCTTTTGTAATTCCAAATCCCAAACCTGTTAAATATCCAAAGTTGGAGGACAACCAAAGACCAATTTCGCTCCCCTGCCATACATGTAAATTAATGAAGAAAATTGTTTCAGGCTGCCTTCTTCCGGTTCTGAAGAGTCACCAGGCCTTTTCAAACTTCCAGTTTGGCTTCCTCAAAAATCGTTCAACCTTGGATCCTTTGTTAAAACTGGATTATGACATCCGGGAACCCCTTTCAACTGTTGGGATGGTTCATTTTTTTTTCTTGAAAAAGCTTATGATAAAACTTGAAGAACTGAGATTCTCTTTAAAACTCCACTAGCTCGGTTTCCGAGGACAGCTCCCTCTCTTTTTTAAATGCCTTCTGTCAAATAGATTCATCCAGGTTCGGTACTCTTCTGTTTTATTACTCCACTTTACTCTGGATGAAGGTGTTCCGCTGGGCAGTGATCTAAGTGTATTACTATTTGCTCTTAGGTTCAATGACATCGTTACTTCTATCCCAACGATAGTAAATTTTTCTCTCTACGTTGATGAGGTTCAATGACATCGTTTCTTCTATGTCAATTTTTCTCTCTACGTTGATGACCTTTAGCTATATGTTGGCGGTGCCAGGCTGTTATTCCTTGAATGGCAACTTCAATAAGAATATTTCACAATGGAGTAATTCCCAAGGCTTTCATTTCTCACCCACAAACAAATTAGGCAGTACTTTTTAGGAAAAAAAAGGAATCGAAGAACCTGTCACCTTCCTCCCTCGAACCTAACCTTATACAGTTCGCCCATCCCTGTAACTTCACAAGTTAAATTTCTAGGACTCATTCTAGATGACCACTCAACATACGCACCTCACATTAAACTCCTGAAAACGACTTATCATCGCGTGCTTGACCTATTACGTCATCTCGCCTCAAAATCTTGAGGTGCTGATCGCAAGTACCTTTTACGTCTCTACATCGACTCCCCAACTCTACTACATCTGTTAGATCCCATCCAAAACGAGGCGATTCCTATTTCCACTGAAGCCTTCCGATCGTCTTCCAGGGTGAGCTTTGAAGTTGAATCAGAGGTAATGCCACTCTCTCTTCGAAGGGAAAACATCATGTGCACAAGTTACCTTCGCTTTCAAACCCCAATACCATCTGCTCTAACACCGATTCTGCGAGAGATACCTCAGAATCCTTTTTACTGGCCATTTGCAAGCACAGTTTATAGCATTCTTAACTTCCTCAACATCCCTTTGCAAAAGGTGCTGCAGTTCTCCTATGATGAAGGGCAGACACCTTGGTTATTCCCTGCTCCCACCATTTGTCTGGTCCTGACCTCTCTCTCCAAATCTAGTCATTCTGCTGCCTCGTTAAAAAATGCTCATCCTTGATTCATTCCGTAGTCCACGGTGGATTTACTCCAGTCTTTACTGACGACTCTAAAACCGCAATCCTGACCGCAATCTCTCCCATACCCTCCCCCATCACGCTTCAATTTTTAAATCAGAATTAATAGCTATGCTGATTACCCTTTCACGAATTTTATTCCTTAACCAAAACCACTCTTATGTAATTCATTCAGATTCGCTCAGTGCCATCCAGACGCTTAAAAAACCCTATTCTAAAATTACAATGGTATCCGCTGTACATTAATTTCTTCGGTTGCTCCACTCTCATAAAAATAAACAAATTATACTGAATTAGATCCCCTCTCACTTAGTGGTAACTGGCAACGAAATAGCTGACAGATAGCCGAAATTGATGCCTCTTCTTATCGGAGCTGACCTAGGTACCTCCCAAATGCCATTCGACAAGGACGCCTCCCATCAACTGATTGAAATCTTGCTATCCGTTAGGGCTTTGGGTCTTATTGGCAGGATGGCTGGACGAGTTATCAGCTAGGGGCGAAATTTAGAAATATAAAGCAAAATATTGGCCATAATAATATCACTCACAGTCACTACACGTCAAGGGACCTTCCTCCAATCTGCAAATTTTGCCGTCGCTATACCTAGCAACCAACTTACCATATCTTCATTGATTGTCCCCAACTGGACCCCATTTTTCGTCGTCATTTTACTACTTAATGGTCCATAACACCTTCTAAAAGGTTATCACATATTTTATCTGAATCTTCTCACTTTAAAAGTAACTCTATTTTTTCTTATCTTCAAGAAATGAATATTCGTTATAATATATGATTTTGTTATGAAATAATAAAGACTATTTATATTGTAGTAAATCGTTTTATTTAGTTTTATTTATTTTGATTTAATATTCATTCCGCTATCCAAATTCTCTTGACATTTAAAAAATGTATAGACCAGGACCTACCCTTGGAGTTGATTATTCAAACCAGTGTGGACGCTTTCTGTGAGCCGTGGTTGATCCTGTACATTGACTCAATATATATATATATAGTATATATATATATATATATATATATATATATAGAAGAATATATATATATATATATATATATATATATATATATATATATATATATATATATACAGTATATATATATATGGTTTGGTTTTGTGTTTTGAATCTGACGAGAGTTTGAGAGGATTGGTAGAGGGATTTGGCCGGATGTGTTAAAAGAGGGATTTGAAATTAAATGTAGATAAGAGAAAAGTTATGATTGTGAGTGAGGACAGTCCTCTGTGTGAAGCTATGTTGGATGGTGAGCAAATGGAACAAGTGTACGAGTTTATATACTTAGTATATATATATATTGGATGAAAAGAGAACGGATGATGGAGAGTGTAGCAGGAAGGTTGTGAATCGGTGGAAGGAGGCTGGAGCAATTAAATCCTTGGTGGTTGTAAAGGAATTAAGTCTTGAGTGCGCTAGGTTCTTACATGAATGTATTTTACTATATATTAATATATTAATATATAGTAGTGAAACTATTATCTGGAATAAGAGCTATAGATCTAAAGTTCAATGTGCTCAGATAGACAATCTCAGGGGTGTGTTAGATGTGATAAGAATTGATAAAATGAGGAATGAATTCAATAGGAAGTTGTATGGTATGAAGAAAGGAGGAAATTAGAGAATGAATGAAAGTATATTTGGAGGGTTTGGTCATGCGGAAAGGATGGATGATAGTCGGTTGGTTAAGCGGATGTATAGTGGTAAGTGTACTGGGAGCCGACCGGCTAGAAGAACGAAGTAAAAGTGGATTGAGTCACAGTAATTAATGCCTGGATGAGAGGAATGTGAGTTTGGCAGAGGCGAGAAGAAAGGTGCATAATAGGAGTGAATGGCGGGGTTTTGTGAGGGGGTATGGTTGTAGCCCACCTGGGTCAAAGGATGAACCCCACATTGACGAGATACTATAGTATTTGCCCGTCGCGGTCCCGTGAATCTCTAGGGTAAATTTTTCTGACTGCTGCAAGTTCTCACTAAAGGATAAAACGGGGGCGGTGGGGCATCATTTCTTTTCGACTTGTGGCTAGTGGTCTTTCACGCCTTTCCTGTTTCCAGTGTGACGCACCTTACCCCAGTCTTGGGAAAGAAGGTGGGTGATGTATATATATATATAAAATAGTATATATATATATATATATATATATATATATATATATATATATATATATATATTGGAAGCATGAGCGTTTATAAGTCACCATTTACACGTTGTGTACATATAGACAGAGTTTCAATATATAACGGTATAGT
>JABUQX010080239.1:0-40650 GCA_015478945.1 Trachelipus rathkii
AAACTATATATATATATATTATAATAATTATTTATCATAACTATATATATATATATATATATATATAATACTATCGCGAAGCACCACTCACACCCGCTCATCTGCTCGGCAGCCAATATTGTGTTGTATCCTCGTCGTTTTATCGATTACCACATCTTTAAGTTTCAATTAAGTATGACCTTAGTCTTAAAGGTATCTTATTAATTAGTATGTATTTATAAAAAAAGGAAAATTGCATGTGTGTGTCAACTCCTTTTTTTTTTTTTTTTTTTTAAAAATGTTTATTAATATTCGATATTTTGTTTGGACATTTTTGTCATTTTGTGACATCCGTTTGGAAGTCGCTTGAAATATTGTTCACTGTGTATTTATAAAATGTATTTTCAGTATATCCATACCATTCATTCTTTAAGAACATAGCTGAATCCATTAACTAGCCATATACATAGAAGGTTATTCATCACGATTAGGTGACATAGAAGAAGAAGATACGAGAGAACCAATGAAACTTATTTGCTGGCAGGTTTTATTTAACAAAAAACCTTCCACTCGAATCCCATGTATGTTTAGAGTTCCACTGATGCTCAGTATTTTTGGCAGAGAACGAGACAAAACGAACCTTCTTTTCGTACCTTCCAACCACATATCAGCTGGCAACTTAAAGAATATAAATAATCTGTATCCAAACAAATTTAATATCTTAACTATAATAAAATATTACAGGAGAAGAACAGATAAATAATATAGGATTTTGTATCCTTTATGTGGAGTGGAAGGTCATATCAAGCATTAGATATTTATGCGCAAGAATGAATATAAATATATAAATATAATTAATAAAAACATATAGACTGGTCGTTTATAAATAAGAAATACAAAATCTCTACTTGAAAATTATTATTTATTCATTTACTTATATATTTATTTATATTAATAAAACAGATTTTCACAACTTACGACACGTTTTATATTGGAGTGCATAAAATAAACAACTGATAATTAAATATTTTCAATTTATTTAATTCGTCATGCTTAACAAAGCTAAAAATAATAAATTTCACTTTTCTCTTAAAATTGCCATTTCAAAATAACAACAGATCATATTTTTTTTCAAAGCTGAAAATCCCGTTAAAATAAACTAACACACGCTGTCTCTACAATGCAACAGAGTTGCCTTATTAGTGAATTAAACAAATCTTTTATTTAAACAAGAAAATGTTCCAAAATTTAGAAATTAACCATATATCCTACAAATAAATAAATATCAATATGTTGAAACGTTTTTAAATATTTTATTAGCAGAAACTAATTTTGCATCATACCACAACACTTCAAAATATATGTCAATGATACAAAGCTTACCTGCCAGTTAGTCTAGCAACAATCGAACGTAATGCACCTTACAAAATTACAATTTGCAGACGACACTTTGAGATCACAATGCATAAAATATTCACAAAATATAAACACAAATTAATTTGAAAACACTTCTTAAAATACCTTTATCTTTACTACAAAATAATTAGCAAAACTTTCCACATTGAAATTACCACAATATTATATTTTAAACATATAATACATTTACTTTGTAAAAACAAATAATAAAATAATCACTAATTGGACACGAAATATACAGACACTGACAAAAATAAAAATTGATCGGATATAAGGCGTCAACGGCTACCAACTAAAATATACACCTCAGATGGGCAAAACAAAAAGCAAAAGATAATCAATATTCATAATTTTTACTATTTATATAACTCTCCAGTAGCTAAGCTTACGCTTTATTAACCAATCATAACTTTTTTTAAAACAATAATTACAATGATGTATACATTTATCAATTAATTTATGAAGATAAATATACACCAAATATTTAGTAAGTACGTAAGATTGGTATTTCTTGTAAAATTACACACCTGCTCAAGAAATATCAATTTTCGTTGAAAAACAAAATATGAAAGACTAACAACATTGAAGATATTGCGCTTCCTCACCTTATAAAATGCATTTATTCAATTAACTAAATATATATATATATATATATATATATATTATATATATATTATATATATAATATATATATATTATAATATATATATCTATATAATATATATATATATAGTATAATATATATATATATATATATATAACTATATATATATATATTATATAAAATCATTATAAGTATTTAGTAAGACGTAGTATCCTTACAAATGCTTTAAAAATATTAAATATATAAATATAATAATAATAATAATCAAATCAACATTAATAAAGCTTTTGTCAATACGGAAATATTTTTACTTTCCAAAAAATTAGCTTAAAAAAACGAGTTTTCATTGGCTATTTAATTAACACTTAAATACAAACATTTTACACCTATTTATTCACTGAGCTTTTGCAGCGTACATCTCATATATAACAAAAAAATAGTATTGCAATAACAATACTTAGCCTTTATTAAAATACATAAATGAAAGTCATGTTATACATTTCGTACACTGCATTACAATATTATTCATTATGTCCAGGTCTTTGATGATGGTAGACATGTAATTCACTCGAACGGACCCCACTGAACCAACTCACGCACCGCAAACTCCGTCGATAATAATAAAATGTTTAGATTTGTTTTGGTCATTTTAGCCATTATTAAAAACTCAAAAATAAAAATTACCGTTTTATTTTCAAATTGAAACATCTTAAATACACTTATCTTATTACGAAATTTTTTAATGTAAAGACATTCAAACAAGCATTAATCTGTAAAAGATAGAAATTTTTTATTAACATACATTTTCAGAAAATTTCATGAAATTGTTTTTTATAATAAAAAAATATGAAATTTCATTAAAAAACGTCAATTTAAGACACCTAAATACTATAAAATTCGCTTTTCTAATCTATTTAAAAATGGGCATTTCAATGAACCCATCTATCTCTCGATTCAGGATTGTAAATTACAAAGAAAGTCAATTTCTGAAATTCCTAGAAAAATTACTTTTAAATATTCGAAATTTGAAATCTTAGAAAATTTTTTTCAAACCGGTCACTTTAGAAGTCAAAGATTTTTTTCTTAAAACAGGTTATTCCATCGACTTGGTTTTGTGCAATATGAAAAAATATTGAAATTTCATATAAAAACGTCAATTAAGAACTAAAACTATTAATAAATTCACTTCTGCTTTTTGAAATATTCAATTTTCAATGAAACACATTATTTTTTTCAAATGCCTCTCTTGCTTAAAAAACTCAATTTTAAGAAATTACCAAATAATTTTTCAAATGTTGAAATTTAAGGAAAGGGGTAGTTAAGTGTTTTCAAAACGTAATGTGAAAATTTATGAAAAAACGTAATTTTTTAAAATTTTCATTTCTCAGAGGGTTTTACCAAATAAAATAATATTTTATATATAAATAACTCCAAAATATATTAAAATTTCATTAAAAAAAGACAATTTAAACGTAAAACTATTAATATATTAACTTTACTGATATTTAAATTCCATCTTAATGCAATGAAACATTATTCTTTTCAAATGCGGAAAATATTAAAAACTCAATAGAGGATTTAGCAAATTGTTTATCAAAATCTTGATATTTGTAAATATCGTTCCTTTGAAATCATGTTAACCGATTAGTAAAAGTGTAAATGAGAAGAATGGCACCAAATTATAATTTTATGAAGTATTAAATAATTATAAAACAGTTTCACACTATTAATTATATTTGGTATATAAAACAATATTGAAATTTCATTAAAAAACGGTAATTTAAGACACCTATAAACTATTAATTAAATTCACTTTTCTGCTTTGAAATAGCATTTCAATGAAACACAATTATTTTTTTCAAATGTCTGAGAAAACGTAAAAAACTCATTTATAAGAAATTACAAACATAATTTCAAATGGAAAATTAGAAAAATCGTTACTATTAAGAGTTCTAATTGTAATGTGAAAATTAAGAAAAAGCTAATTTTAGAATTAAAATTTTTAATTAAAACAGGTTTTCAACAACTAATGAAAATTTAGTATAATAAAAACAATATTTATATATTTCATTAACAACGTCCAATTTATTTGCTCAATAAAACTATTTAATGATTTAAATTAGTTTCTTATTTAAATTTGTATTTAAAAGAAGATAAACATTTTTCAAATTGCATGAAAATATACACCGTTAAATAACTCAATTTTAAGATTTAAACAATAATTTCAAATGTTTGAAATTCAGGAAAAATCGTACTTTTAAGAGTTCTAAATTTGTAATGTGAAAATTTAAGCAAAAGCCTAATTTTAGAATTTAAAATTTTTAATAATACAGGTTCTCACAACTAATGAATATTAGGTATATTGACAAATATGAAATTTTCATTAAAAACGTATCAAATTAAGAACAAACTCCAAAACATAATTAAAATTACTTTTCTTGCTTATTTTGTGAAAATTGCATTTCAATGGCAAACACTCATTTTTTTTTCAAATGCTAAAATACCATTAAAAATCAATTTTTAAGAATTACAAAAACTAGATTTCAAATGTTGAAATTAAGGAAAAATCGTACTTTTAAGAGTTCTAAATTTGTAATGTGAAAATTTAAGAAAAAGCGTAATTTTAGAAGTTAAAATTTTTATTAAAACCGGTTCAACTAATGAAATAATTTAGTATATAAAAACAAATATTTGAATTTCATTAAAAAACGTCTAAATTTAGACACCTAAACTAATTAATAAATCACTTTTTTGTTTTGATATTGCAATTTCAATGAACTAACATTATTTTTTAAATCTGAAATACGGTCAAAAACTAATTTTAAGATTAACCAAAAATAATTCAAATGTTGAAATTAGGAAAATCTACTTTTAGAGTTCTAAATTTGTAATTGAAAATTTAAAAAAAAGCGTAATTTTAGAAGTTAAAATTTTTTATTAAAACAGGTTTTTACAACTAATGAAATATTTGGTATATAAAAACAAATATTGAAATTTCATTAAAAAAAACGTCAATTTAAGACACTTAAAACTAATAAATCGCTTTTCTGCTTTTTGAATTGCATTTCAATGAAACACATTATTTTAAATGCTAAAAATCTGTAAAAAACCAATTTAAGAATACCAAATATTTAAATGTGAAAATTAAGAAAAAATCGTTACTTTTAAGAGTCTAAATTTGTAATGTGAAATTTAAGAAAAAGCAGTAATTTTAGAATTAAAATTTTTTATTAAAACAGTTTTCACAACTAATGAATATTTTGTATATAAAACAAATATTAAATTCATTAAAAACGTCATTTAAGACACCTAAACTAATAATAAATTCCCGTTTTTCTACTTTTTGAAATTGCAATTCAATGAAACAACATTATTTTTCCAAATGCTGAAAATACGGTAAAAACTCAATTTGAAGAATTATCAAATTAATATTTTAAAAATTTTGATAATGAAAAAACAGTATGTTCCTGAGTTCTAATGTTTATAATTAGTGTTAAATTAAGCAAAAGCGTAGTTTGTAGAAGTAAAATTTTAAAATTTATAAACAGGTTTTTCACAACTAATTAAATATTGGTATATAAAAACAATATTGAAATTTCAATACACATAAACGTCAATTTTTATGACACCTTAAAAACTATTAACTCGAGAGATTTCACTTTTCTGCTTTTTGAAATAACATTTCATGAAACACCATTTTTTTTCAAATTGACTGAATTTCCATGTGGAAACCAATTTTTCGGTAGATTGAACCAAATAGTTTCGCTGTTGAATTTTTTGGATCCTTTCGTAGTTAAGAGGTTTCAAAATTGTGCAGATGTGTAAACTTTTAAAGAGAAAAGGTGTAATTTTATGAAATATAAAATTTTTTTTGAAAACTGGATCGAAACAGGTTTTCACAACTAAGAAATATTTGGTATATTAAAAACATAATATTTAAATTTTCATTATAAAAAACGTCATTTAAAGACACCTAAAATATTAATAAATTTAACTTTTTTATTATTATTTAAATTGCAATTTAATGGACACATTTTTTATTCAAATGCTGAAAATAACGTTAAATACTCAATTCAATGAAACACATTATTATAATTTCAAATGTTGAAATATTAGGAAAATATCGTTACTTTTAAAGTTCTAAAAATTTGTAATCGGTGAAAATCTTAAGCAAAAAAGCGTAATTTAGAATTAAAATTTTTATTAAAACAGGTTTTTACAACTAATGAAATATTTGGTAATAAAAACAAATATTGAGAAATTTCACTAAAACGTCATTTAGGACACTAAAACTATTAATTAATTCACTTTTCTTCGCTTTTGAAATAGCATTTCAATAAAACACATTAATTTTTTCAAATGCTGAATAATACACAAAAACTCAATTTTAAGAAATTACCCAAATAATTCAAATTTGAACTATTTAGGAAAAAATCGTTTCTTTAAGAAGTTTAAATTGTAATGATTTAAAATTATAATGAAAAGAGCCTAACATGTTAGAAGTTAAAATTTTTTATTAAAACAGGTTTTCACAACTAATGAAATATTTGGTATATAAAAACAAATATTGAAATTTCATTAAAAAAACGTCAATTTGATACACCTAAAACTATTAATAAATTTCTTTTTTCTGCTTGAAATTGCATTCAATGAAACACATTATTTTTTCAAAATGCTGAAAATACCGTTTAAAAACTCAATTTTATGAATTTATCAATATTTCAAAGTATGAAAAGTAATCAGCGAAATATTCGTACTTTTAAAGGTTCTAAATTTTGTAATGTGAAAATTTACGCAAAAGCGTAATTATTTTAGAAGTTAAAATTTTATTAAAACAAGTTTTTACACAATAAATGAAATATTTTGGTCTAAAAAACAAATATTGATTTCATTAAAACGTCATTTATAAGACACCTAAAACTATTAATATTCTACTTTTCGCTTTTTGAATTGCATTTTCAATCATAACACATTATTTCAAAATGCTGAAAATTACCATTAAAAACTATCAATTTTAAATTACAAAATATTTCCATATGTTGAAATTTAGAAAAATAGTACTTTTAAGAGTTTCTAAATTTGTATATTGTAGAAAATTTAAGAAAAAAGCGTAATTTTTAAAGTTAAATTTTTATTAAAACAATTTTTCAAAACTAATGAAATAATTATAATATAAAACAAATATTTAGAAATTTCATTAAAAAACGTTATTTTAAGACACCTAAAATAATAAATCACTTTTTTTTACTTTTTGAAACTCATTTCAAATGAAACACATATTTTTCAAATCTGAAAAATCCCGTAAAAAAACTCAATTTTAAGAATAACAAATAATTTATTTCAAATGTTGAAATTTAGGAAAAATCGTAACTTTAAGAGTTCTAAATTTGGTTAATTGTGAAAATTAAGAAAAAGCGTAATTTTAAGTTAAATTTTTTATTAAACAGGGTTTCACAACTAATGAGAGAAAGTATATTAAAAACAAATAATATTGAAATTTTTCATTATAAAAAACGTCCAATTTTAAGACACTAAAACTTTAATTATAATTCAAATTATCTGCTTTTGGAAAATAGCATTTCAATGTAAAACATTATTTTTTCAAATGTGCTGAAAATACCTTTAAAAAATCAATTTTAAGATTTTACCAAATAAATTTCAAAGTTGAAATTTAGGAAAAATCGTATTTAAAGAAAATATTTTGATAATGTTGAAAAATTTAAGAAAAGCGTAATTTTAAAATAAATTTTTTATTAAAACAGTTTTTACACTAATGAAATATTTATTATATAAAACAAATATTGAAAATTTCATTAAAAAAACGTCAATTTAAGAACCTAAAACTATTAATAAATTCACTTTTTGCTTTTTGAAATTTATGACTATTTCATGAACACATCTATTTCAATCAAATCAAATAGTTATTACTCATTTTATTAAAGATTAACTAAAAAAATTTTCAAATATGTTGAAATATATGGAAAAATCGTACATATAGATTCATAAATTTGAAATGTGAAATTAAGAGACATCGTAATTTAGAAGTTAAATTATTTTTTATTAAAAACTAGGGTTTTCAAAAACTAATGAAATATTTGGTGTATATAAAAATACAAATATATTTAAATTTCATTCAAAACGTCAAATTTAAGACATCTAAAACATATTAATAAATTCACCTTTGATCTGATCCAAAATGTAACTTACCGCCGAACATATAAACCTTCAATACTGAAATATTACAGTAAAAACGCAATTTTAAGTTACTAAATCGTTTATCAAATTGAAAATTTAGGAAAATCGTACCTTTTAGAGTTTCAAATTGTAATGTGAAAATTTATAAAAAATAGAGTAATTTTTGAAAAGTAAAGATTTCTATTTAAAAATATTAATTTTATAATCAACACATTTTAGTTCAAAATATGTAGATCTTGAAATTCATTAAAAATGTCATTTCAGAGTTCATAAACTATTATATATTCACTTTTTCCAGTCTTTAGAATTGCATTTCAATGGAAATCTTTTATTTTGCTATGGTGAAACTTTCATTAGAAACTCAAATGGAAGATTTACTCAAAAAATATTCAAATGTTGAAAATTAGGAAATATCGTACTTTAGATTCAAATGTGTAATGTGAAAAATTTAGGAAAGTTAAAATTTTTATTTAAAACGTTAAAACTAATTAATTTTGTATTATTTAAAATTAAATACCAATATTGAAATTTCAATTAAAAAACGTCAATTTAAGACACCTAAAAACAATTAATAAATTTTACTCTTTTCTGTCTTTTTAGAATTGCTTTCAAATGAACACATTAAGTTATTCAAATGTTGAATAATAACGTAAAAAACTCAATTTAAGATTTACCAAAATAATTTCAAATGTATGAAATTTAGAAAAAAATCGTACTATTAAGAGTTTGTAATGTAAAAATTAAGGAAAAAGCGTAAATTTTAGAAGTTAAAATTTTTTATTTAAAACAGTTGTTTTTACACAACTAATGAAATATTTGTATATAAAAACAAATAGTGATATTTCATCATTAAAAAACAGTCAATTTAAGACACCTAAACAATTAATAATTATTTTTTCTGCTTTTTGAAAATTGCATTTCAATAAACACATTTTTTTTCAAATGCTGAAAATACCGTTAAAAACTCATTTAAGATTAACCAAAATATTTTTCAAATGTGAACTTAAGGAAAAAATCCGTACTTTTTATGAGTCTAAATTTGTAATGTGAACATTAAGAAAAAAAGCGTAATTTTAGAGTTTAAATTTTTTTTTATTCAAACCTTTGTCGTAAACTATGAAATAAGTGGTATATTAAAAATAATATAAAATTTCATTAAAAAACTCAAATTCATAAGACGTCAACACTTTATAAATAAATTACCACTTTTCAGACTTTTTGAAAATGCATTTCAATGAAACACATTATATCTTCAAAATGGCTGTAAAATACGTAAAAATCTCTCAATTTTAAGATTTAAGCATACAATTTTCAAATTTGAATTTTAGGAAAAATGTTCTTTTAAAAGTTAAATTTGTAATGTGAAAAATTTAAGAAAAGGCGTATTTTTAGAAGGTCGTTTTATAAAAAAGGTTTCAAAACTATTAAATATTTGGTATAATAAAACAAATATTGAAAATTCATTAAAAAAACTATTAAATAAATTCACTTCTCAGCTTTTTTAAAATTGCATTTCAATTGAAACACATTATCTTTTCAAATATGCTTGAAAATACTATGTAAAACATCAATTTTAAGAATTACCAATAATTTCAAATGTTTAGATAGTGAAAAATCTAACTTTTAAGAGTTCTAAATTTTGTAATGTGAAAATTTATAGAAATATGTAATTTAATAATTAAATTTTTATTATAAAAACATAATGTTTAAAGAAAACCAAAATGAAATATTTGTGGGCTATATAAAAACAAATAATTGAAATTTCATTAAAAACGGCATTGTGCTCAATTTAAGACACCATTAAAACATATTTAATAAACTTCTCTTTTCTGGGCTTTTCTGAAATTTGCATTTCAAATAGCACAATTATTTTTCCAATAATCTCGAATAATACCGTTAAAAAACTCAATTTTAAGTTTAACAAATAATTTTCAAATGTTGAAATTAGAAAACCGTACTTTTAAGAGTCCCTAAATTTGTAATTTTGTTAAATACATTAAATGAAAAACGTACTTTTTATTTGAAAGTTATATCATAATTTATATTAAAACAGTTTTTCACAACTAATGGAATATGTAATAAAAACAAATTGTAATTTTTTCATTTGGAAAAACTTGCTAATTATAAGACACTACAACTATTAATAAACTCCTTTTGCTGTTTGAAATTGCATTTCAATGAAACACATTATTTTGTCAAATGGCTAAATATCCCGTTAAAAACTCAATTTTTAGAATTACAAAATAATTTTCAAATGTTGAACATTAGGAAAAATCGTACTTAAGATTTTAATTTGAATTTGAAATTATCAAAGTAATTTTAGAACTTAAAATTTTTTATAATTAAAAACAGGTTTTCACAACCTAAATTGGGAAATATTTGGTCTATAAAACAGTATGTAAATTCATCGTTGGATAAAACGTCAATTTCTCGGCTCCCTAAACCATTTGTATCTTCATCTCGGTGGATTAAATGAAATAGCATTTCAATGAAACACATTATTTTCAAATGCGAAAATACGTCAAAAACTCACAGATTTTAAGAATTTACAAATAAGTTTCAAATGTTTGAAATTTTGGCAAAAAATCTTTACTATTAAAGTTCCTAACATTTATAGATTTTAATTCTTTAAAAAAAAGCGTAATTTTATATTTTTCAATAAATGATTAATTAATTTTTTTTATAATAATCATGGTTTTCTAAAACTATACAGAAATATTCACAGCAGGTATAATACAAATACAGAAATATTCACAGCAAGCAAAACGTCAATTTAAGACACCCTAAAACTATTAATCAAAAATTTCATTTTTTCTGTTTTTAAATTGCACTTCTCAATGAAAAAACATTATTTTTACAAATGCTGAAAAATCTTAAAAACTCATTAAGAATTACCAAATAATTTCAAAGTTGAAATTTAGAAAAATCGTAATTTTAAGAGTTCTAAATTTGTAAATGTGAAAATTTAAGAAAAAGCGTAATTAAGTTATAATTTTTTAATAAAACAGTTTATCACAACTAATGAAATATGGTATATAGAAAAACAAAATTGAAATTTTATAAAAAACGTCCAATTTAAACACTAAAAACATTTAATAAATCACTTGTTACACTTTTTGAATTGCATTTCAATGAAACAAGTTATTTTTTCATTTCAAATGCTGAAATAACCGTTAAAAACTCAATTTTTAAGATTTCATAAATAATTTCAAAAAGTTGAAATTTAGGAAAAATCGTATTTAGAGTTCTATAAATTTTGGTAGATGTGAAATTTAAAGGATAAATAAGCTGTAATTTTCAATAAGTTAATTTTCTTATTAAAACAGTGGTTTTTCCACAACTAATGAAATATTAGTTATAAAAACAAATAATAAAATTTCACAAAAAAACGTTCAAATTTAAAGAACTAAAACTATTATATAATTCACTTTTACAGTTCTGAAATTGCATTTCATGAAACACATTTTTTTTCAATGTCTGAAAAAATAAATCCTATGTAAAAATCAATTTAAAAACTTACCAGTAATCAAATTGAAATTAGAAAATATGTACTTTTATAAGTTCTAATTTTGTAATGTTGTTAAAATTTAAGAAAATCGTAATTTTAGAATGTAAGAGTTTTTTCTTATTAAAATCAGTTTTTCTCAACAACTAATGAAAATTTTGGTAATAAAACAAATATTGAATTTCATTCAAAAATAGCGCTCAATTTAAGACCTTAATCGAATTAATAAATTCTTCTTTTCCCAGTAAATTAAATTGAATTTCAAATAGAAAAATAATTATATTTCCATTTGCTGAAAATACCGTTAAAAACTCAATTTTTAAGATTTACCCCAAATAATTTCAAATGTTTGAAATTTAGGAAATCGTACATTTAAGAGTTCTAAATTTATTATGTAATTGTGAAAATTTAAGAAAAAGCGTAATTTTTTAGAAATTTAAAATTTTTTTATATAAAAACAGGTTTTCATCTAACTAATGAAAAATTTGGTATATTAAAACAAATCTTGAAATTTCAATAAAAAAAAAACGTCAATTTAGACACTTAAAATTTTTGATTTGTTCGCGTTTTCGGCTTTTTTAAAATTTGCATTTCAATGGAACAACATTTATTTTTTATTCATAAATCCTGAAAACCTTGTTTTAAAAACTATTATTTATTTTTTAACCAAATAATTTTCAAATGTTGAATATTTATGGAAAAATCGTTATTTATCATGTTTTCGTTTTTTGTAATGTGAAAATTTTAAGCAAAAGCGTAATTAATTAAGTAAGTTTAATTTTTTATTTAAAAGCAAGTTTTCCAAACTAATAAATATTTTGGTATATATATAAAATATTGAAAATTTATATAAAAACGTTCCAATTATAGATACACCTAAAAAATTTAATTTATATTCTCTTTCTGCTTTTATAAAATTTTCCGATCAATTTGAAACATTTAATTTTTTTTCAAATGCACTGATAAATACCGTTTTAAAAACTCAAAATTTAAGATTTTAACCAAATATAATTTCAAATGTTGAATATTTAGGAAAAACGTACTTTTAAGAGTTCTTAAATTTTGTTAATGTAAAAATTTTTTTCTGCTTTTATGAATATTGCATTTCAATGAAATACATTATTTTTTCAAAATGCACTGAATAAATTCTCATGTTTAAAAAAACTACATTTTAGATTTACAAATAATTCAAATGTTTGAAAATTTATGGTGAAATTCTGACTTTTAAGAGTTTTCTAAAAATTTGTTAATTGTGAAATTTAAAGAAAAAGCGTAAATTTTAGAAGTTAATAATTTTTTTAATTATAAACAGTTTTTCACCACTATATGTAAATATTATGGTATATTTAAAACAAAATATTATAAATTTTCATTAAAAAACGTCATTTAAGAACACCTAAAACAATTAAAAATCTCTTTTCTGCTTTTTGAAAATTTATTTCAATGAAACACAATAATATTTCAAATGCTGAAAATAGTCCGTTATAAAACTCCAATTTTAAATTTACGACTAATAATTTCAAATTAATGAAATTTAGGAAAATCGTAATTTTAAATTGGAATTTGTAATGTTTGAAAATTAAGAAAAGCGTAATTTATAAGTTAAATTTTTTATTAAACGGTTTTCAACACTAATGAAATATTGGTATATAAAACAAATATTGAAATTTCATTAAAAACTTCAATTTAAGACACCTAAACTATTATTAATTTACTTTCTGCTTTTTGAAATTGCAATTTCAATGAAAACACATTATTTTTTCAAATCTGAACAATACTGTTTAAAACTCAATATTTCGGATAAAAATAATTCATATGTTTAAATTTAGGAAAAATCGACTTTTAAAGAAGTTCAAATTTGTAATGTAAATTTAAGAAAGCTAAATTTATAGAAATAAAATTTTTATTAAAAAGTTTTCACAGCTAATGAAATATTTGGTATATAAAAAAAAAATAGTGAAATTTCATTAAAAAACGTCCATTTATGAAGACACCTAAAACTATTAATAAATTCACTTTTCTGCTTTTTTGAAATTGCATTTCAATGAAACACATTATTTTTTCAAATACCGTTAAAAACTCAATTATCAAATACGAAAATGATTTCGAATGCTGTAGTTAATTTAAGGAAAAATCGTACTTTTAAGAGTATTTAATATTGTGAAAATTTAGCAAAAGCGTAATTTTAGAAGTTAAAATTTTTTATTAAAACAGGTTTTCACAACTAATGAAATATTTGGTATATAAAAACAAATATTGAAATTTCATTAAAAAACGTCAATTTAAGACAATTAAAACTATTAATAAATTCGCTTTTCTGCTTTTTGAAATTGCATTTCAATGATAAAACACATTTTTTTTTTAAATTCTGAAATACCTGTTAAAACCTAATTTTTTAGATTTACAAATATTTTCAAGTGAATTTTAGGAAAAATCGATCTAAAGATTCTAAATTTTGTAAATGTAATTTAAAAAGCGTATTTTTGAATTAAAATTTTTTTAATTAAAACAAGGTTTTCACAACTAAGAAAATATTTGGTATTAAAAAATATTGAAATTTTTTCATTATATTATTCAAACGTTTGAAAAAGTTAAATTATTCGCTTTTTCTGCTTTTTTTTGAATTGCAATTTCAATGAAACATAATTTTTTCATAATGCTGAAAAATACCGTTAAAACTCAATTTTAAGAATTAACCAAAATAATTCAATATCGTTGAAAATTAGGAAAACATCGTAATCTTTTAAGAGCTAAAATTATTAATATTCGCTTTTTCTGCTTTTTGAAATTGCATTTCAATGAAACACATTATTTTTTCAAATGCTGAAAATACCGTTAAAAACTCAATTTTAAGATTAACAAATAATTTCAAATGTTGAAATTTAGGAAAATCGTAAACTTTTAAGAGTTCTAAAATTTGTAAATTGTGAAATTTAAGAAAAAGCGTAATTTAGAATTAAAAAATTTTTCTTAAAACAGGTTTCACAACAATAAGAATATTTTGATAAAAAAAAATATTGGAATTTCATTAAAAAACGTAATTTAAAAGACACCTAAAAACTAATAATAAATTTTCGCTTCTGCTTTTTAGAGAATGATTCCATGAACATCATTATTTTGTCAAATTCCTGAAAATTAACGTTAAAAAATCAATTTTAGGATTTACCAATAATTTCAAATGTTGTAATTTAGGAAAAAACGAGTATCTATTTTAAGAAGTTTCTAAATTGTAATGTAAATTTAAACATAAGCTGTAATGGTTTAGAATTATAAATTGTTTTTTATTACAAACAGGTTTTATTTACTTGTATTGAGGAGGATTTCACTCCTAATTTGTAATTTAATAAACATATATATTTGAATTTCATTTAAAAATCGTACATTAACTACCCTTAAAAACAATTATAATTCTCTTTTAATCTGCTTTGTTGAAATTTGTTAATTCAGATGAATCTATATTATTTTTTTAAATACTCAGCAAATTAACGTTAAAATACTCAAATTTTAAAGAATGTACTAGAATAATTTCAAATGTTGAAATTTAGGAAAATGTACTTTTAAGAGTTCTAATTTAGTAATGTAAAAATTTAAAAAGAATAGCTGTGTGTAATTTAATAGTTAAACTTTTTTATTAAAACAGGTTTTCATACAACTAATTGAAATATTTGGTATAAATTTAAAAAACAAAGTTATTGAAATTTTCATTAAAAACACGTCGAATTTAAACCCTAGAAACATTAAATATTTCTTCCTTTGTCTGGCTTTAAATATATTTTGCATTTCAATGCAATCATAATTATTTTTTCAAAGTGCTGAAAATACCGTTCAAAAACTGCAATTTTATTAAAGATTAACAAATAATTTCAAATGTTGAAATTTAGGAAAATCGTACTTTTAAGAGTTCTAAATTTGTAATGTGAAAATTTTTTTCTGCTTTTTGAAATTGCATTTCAATGAAACACATTATTTTTTCAAATGCTGAAAATACCGTTAAAAACTCAATTTTAAGATTTACCAAATAATTTCAAATGTTGAAATTTAGGAAAAATCGTACTTTTAAGAGTTCTAAATTTGTAATGTGAAAATTTAAGAAAAAGCGTAATTTTAGAAGTTAAAATTTTTTATTAAAACAGGTTTTCACAACTAATGAAATATTTGGTATATAAAAACAAATATTGAAATTTCATTAAACAATATTAGACACCTAAAACTATTAATTCATTCACTTTTCTGCTTTTTGGAATTCACATTATGAAACACATTATTTTTTCAAAATGCTGAAAACGTTAAAACTCAATTTTAAGGTTAACCAAATAAATTTCAAATGTGAATTTAGGAATCGCTTTAAGAGATCTAATTTAATGTTGAAAATTTAGAAAAAGCGGTAATTTTAGGAAATAATAATTATTGTATTTAAAACAGGTTTTCAAAACCAAATTGAAAATATATATATTATATAAACAATATTGAATATTCATTAAAAACGTCAATTTATATGAACACCTAACAATTAAAATCATCTTTGCTTTTTTGAGAAAATTGTATTCAATGAAAACATATTTAATTTTTTCAAATGCTGCAAATACCGTTAAAAACTCAATTTACGAATATACCAAATAATTTCAATGTTGAAATTTAGGAAAATCGTACTTTTAAGAATTCTAATTTGTAATGTGAATTTAAAAAAAGCGTAATTTAGAAGTTAAAATTTTTATAAAAAACAGGGTTTCTACAACTTAATAAATAGTTTTTGTATACTAGAAAATCAAATATTGATTCATTAAAAACGTCATTAAAAGACATCATCCTGAAAACTAAATAAATTTCGCTTCGCTTTAAATTGCCATTTTGCATGAACACATTATTTTTTCAAAATGCTGAAAATACGTTAAAAACTCAATTTTATTAAGATTTACCAAATAATTCAAATGTTGAAATTTAGTGAAAGATTCGTACTTTATAAGAAGTTCACTATATTTATCTTTAATATCTAGAAATAAAGTCGTATTTTTTTAGAAATTAAATTTTTTTTATTAAACAGGTTTTTACACAACATTTGAAATATTTTGGTAATGTAAAAACAAATATTGAAATTTCATTAAAAAACGTCAAATTTAAGACACCTAAAACTATTATAAATCGCTCATTTTCTGCTTTTTGAACCGCAATTCAATGAAAACACATTTTATTTTTCAAATGCTGAAAATACCGTTAAAAAACTCAATTTTATAAATAGAATTACGAAATAATTCAATATGTTTGATAATTTAGGAAATCCGTAACTTTTTAAGAGTTCTAATAAATGTAATAGTGTAAAATATTAAACAAAAGCGTAATTATAGTAAAGTTAAAATTTTTTTATTATATACAATCAGTATTTTCACCATAAATGAAATATTTGGAATATAAACAAATATTGAAAATCATTAAAAAACGATCAAATTTAAGACACGCTAAAACAATTATTTTAATTACTCTTTCTCTACTGCTTTTTAAAAATTGCATTTCAATAAAACACATTATTTTCAAATGCTTTGAAAATATTTATCGTTTAAAATAACTCATAATTTTTAAAAGATTACTCAAAATAATTCAAATGTTGATATTTAGGAAAACCGTATACATTATATTCTCAATTTGGGTTAATTGTGTGAAATTTTTCTGCTTTTTGAATAGCATTTCAATGACACAATTATTTTTTCAAATGCTTAAAATTCCGTGTTAAAAACTCAATTTTTAAGATTTACCAACGAAGTAATTTCAAATGTTGAAATTATAGGAAAAGTACTTTTAAAGAGTTCTAAATTTGTTAATTGTAAATTTAAGAAAAGAGCCGTAATTTTAAAGAAGTTAAATTTTCTTATGTAAAACAGGTTTTCACACTAATGAAATATGTATATAAAACAAAAATATTAAATTATACATTCAAAATTAAATTTTAGACTCCCTAAAACTATTAATAATTGCATACTCACTTTTCTGCTGATTTAAATCGAATTTAATAAAACGATTATTTTTTCAATTCGGAAAATCCGTGCTTTATAACTTATCAACTTGGAAATATTGATATCTTTTGCTCTCAACTTTCGTCAATCAATGTGCTTACTGTTGGTACGTGCGCTTGTCGCCTTGTCTGATTGTTGTTTATTATTTATTTTAGTGTGCATAGTCCTGTAAATTGTGGAGGTAGTATTCATCTGTATTTTATAATAATTAATTGTGTTATATTTGTATAATTATATATAAGGTGTTATAATTTGTCAATGTGGAAATCTTGTGGCTTAGTTTTTCTAAAGCCAATAATGTTTTGAGTTATGTGTCAAATGTAATTTTGTTTATTCGTGTAAGTATAATTTTTGCTTTACCGTTATACGAGTGTCGTCTGTTGATCACAATTTGCAAATGTATAATATCTGCGGTGTTGCCATAGGTCACTAGCAGGTAAGAGTATTTATTATAGATGTGTATTATTTTTGTAAAGTGGTTAAATAATTCTTTGTTTAGTAAACCTAAATGTTTGATCCATTAAAGTTCGCAATATTTTTATTGTGAATGATTCCTTGAAATCATATTTTATTTTATTTGAAATTAGAATTTTTAAGTTTTACTACCGGCAATTCTTTGTGCTTGAGACATCCGCTGATTCTGACCAGCCCTGTATTATTGCATTCATTTTTGTCACATACTGGATTCAAAAACCGCATCTTGCTAATAGCTTGTCTAGAATCTTTTTTAATTTTTCAAGTTAATAGTTTAATTCGTTTGTAAAGTCAGTTTGTCTATATACTTATTTGTTTGATATCTTTTTTCATTCATATATATCATGAACATTATATTTGTATGTATATTATTTATATATATATAAATGTATGGGCAATTGCATTTATATGAAACATTTTCGATAAAAGTATATTATTTAAGATATATTTCTTCATTTATTTTTCTTTGAGCGTAATATTTAATATTTAATATTATTTTATATAATATATATATATATAATATATTATATATATATATATTATTAATATAATTAATATATATATATTATATATATATTATATATAATATTATATATATATATATATATATTATATATATATTATATATATATATATATATATATATATATATATATATATATATACTTTTTTATTTAGTGTTTGGTATTATATATGCGGTGCGTATGTTATGTGGTCATCTAGAATGATCTGGTTATATATATTCATGGATATATAAAACCTGTAGTTGTTATATAATAATACTATTATATATATATATATATATAATTATATTAATAATATATATATATATATATATATACTATATATATATATATATATATATATATATATATATATATATAATTGAATTATATTAATACTGAAGGTTTTACAGTTGCGGTGCGTATGTATACAGATATCTAAAGATATCTGGCTATATATTCATTGTAGTGTATTACTCTAATTGTAAGATCAGTACATCTTTCATTTTTTTTTTTATTAAAATATTTCTAGAATTTTCCCAGTGGTTTCCTTCAATATTTCCAAACGTGTTTCTCTTTCTTTCATTTATTTAAGTATTCAATTAGTTATTTGATTCAAGTCATAAAAGACTTTGGTTTAGTGGTCTAGAGATTGATCACCAATTGAGTTTATTCATTGATAAGAAAAGTACTATCTGAATTGTTTCACATAAGATAAAAGAACTCGGTCAACCGTTGTTACACTTGAAGAGTCTTCAAAGAGAAATAAGTCGGTGAGTTTAAGTATAGGTTGTTCTGCAACCATTGCCAGGCGTAGCACCAACTTATAGAAGACCTTAGAATACTGTTTACGATGATAGGTTTTGAGACAGTAATATTGGTTGTTAGATGATTGGATTGTCACGGGGGGCCTGGCCAAGGATCTTTTGTTTTACAGCACGAAGAGTAAGTTTATGACAAATAGTTTTATGATCTTTTATTCAGTCACCCTACATTTAATAAATTTGGGGAATGCCTGTCCCGGAATCTTTATTTAGTAAACCTGAGTATAAGTACATCTGTCCACGGGACTACAGTAATAGATTCTTGGATAGTTCTTGTCTGGAAACTTAATATTATACTTTCAGATACATGACTTCTTAATCATTGAACTTGCTTTCGTAGTAGAGTTATTTGTGCTAATATCATTGAATATTTGAACTCAAAGGTGGTACAGTCGTGTTAAATACCTGTACAGAACTAATGTTTTTAGTTTGCAACTTAGTACTGCCGGCTCGTTGATACATTGATATAAGTTGATATTACATTGTTTTTTTTAACTGTCAATATAGTCGTTTCGATTATTTGTATTATTGAAGTTAAACGTGTTTAATTTTTCTGTGCATATTGGTGGGATAACAAACTGTTATTCCAACAATAAATAACGTTTGGAAATAAAGAAACACTGGTATAATTTTAGTATTTTTTTTTTATATTATGCTCTTATAAATATATGTATATATAAAAATATATATATATATATATTTATTAATATTGTTTAGATAGGCATTAAAGTTTGCAAAATTTAAGCGGAGCGAAATAGTGGTTTCCCAGAATTCACAATTCTCCTCTGTTTGAGTCAGTCTGGTAAAACACTAGTTCCCCGTAAGATTTTGTCAAATTTTATTGCAGATTGTGTAAACTAGTATATATATAGGTATATATATATATACATTAGTAATTTTGCGATTAGAAGTTTGTTTTTATGCGTTATCAATTGGTAACAAGTTTGTAAAATTTTGGTAGAAAACGGGATTGTGATTCGTGCGTTGAAAGTGACTCTGTTAGCGGACAATATATTTTGTAATTTGTTTTGGATAAAACAAATATAAAAATGGCTACTACTAACGAGGCGTTTGTAGAAATGTGCAAATCCGCTGGTCTTTCGGGTAAGGAAATCGCTGCCGCACTAAAAGATAAAGTAACTGCTGATTTGGAGAGAGAAAAGTTAGCTTTAGAAGAAAAGAGGTTAGCTAAGGAAGCGGAAGTCGAACAGCAAAAGATAGCTGCGGCTTTGGAGGAAAAGAAATTCGCCGCTGAGGTAGAAGAGCGAAGAGAGAAAGCTAAGCTTGAAGATGAAAGGGAGAAAGCTAAGCTTGAAGCTGAAACTGGAGTAGAAAAAGCCAAAGTCGAAGCAGAAACTCAGAGAGTTAAGCTAGAGGCGGAAGAAAGAATGCTTCAGATGAAGCTGGATGCTGAGGAAAAGCAACGTCAGCATGACGCAGTGATAGCATCTCAGAGTGCTCAGAGTAGTCCTAGTACTTCCTATACTAGTAAGTATCCAAAACTGAAGATTCCTTTCTTCGACGAAAAGAAAAATGATATTGAAGAATATCTTCTTATGTTTGAGAAACAAGCGGAGGCGAATGATATCCCTGTAGGAAAGCGAGCGACAATATTAGGAAGGTTATTCTAACAGGCAAGCTGTCGGTGTCCTATAATAAGATGAACTTGTTGAAGATAAAGAGCTACGATGGTTTAAAAAATGCTTTATTGGAGAGGTACGGGCTCACAGAAAGTGGGTATTGTACAAAGTTTAAATCTATAACTCCGACGGAAGATGATAATCCGAGAGTTTATTTACAGAGAATTATAGAAGCTCTTAATAAATGGTTAACAGCAGCGAATGTAGCACTGACGCCAGATGGTATTATCGAATTTTTCTCGGTGGACAAGTATTTGAATACGGTCCCAAAGGAACTCGCAACCTACTTAAGGGAGTCGAAAAAGAAAGCACCAGAGGAGATAATAACTTGCTCTGAAGGATACATGGAAGCACATCGTTTGAGATTCACAACAAGTAGTCACGCACGAAATCACAGTTACGTTGAAAAAGGCACACAGAATAATAATAATTATAGATCTAAAGGCAATGGTTACTCCACAAGCGGTAATCAGAAAAGTAGCAATCAACAAGCACCGCGAGCGATGAATAATGAAAGCAGGATCAGAGGTAGAAGTGGCGACAGACAGAAACATCGTCGCAGTAACAGTGAGCCAAGGGAAGCGCCCACGTGTTTTAGGTGTCAAAGGAAGGGGCATTACTCGAGGGATTGTCGAGCCCCTCCTTATTTCAACAATAGTAGTAGGGGACAGAATAACTCAGGGAGACAAAAGGAAGAAACGAAGAGCACGGGTGCCTCCGGAGTCTCTGGTAACGGCGGTGAAGCCCTGAACTACTCAGGTGAAGAGCCGAAGCTCCTGGATGAGTTTAAAAAGGTGGAAAATGACGAAACGTCACACCTACCTGTAACGTATGGGACGGTAAACGGCTTTAAAGTCAAAACCCTCCGAGATACCGGGATGTAGTATGGTGGTTGTGCGAGAGAAGTTTGTGCCGAAGAGGTGTTATGTTGGAAACAACATGACGATACGTTTATTGGACGGTACAGTAATTGAAGCTCCACTTGCAAATGTTGATGTGGATACCCCTTATTATGTAGGGAGGACAACCGCGCGGTATTGCCAGAGGTTGTGTATGATTTGGTAATCGGGAATGTCAAAGGAGCATTGCCCTTAAGTCAGCCTAATCTCGCTTGGGAGTCGACTGTGAGTCGAGGGCCTCGTAATGTAGAGGTCGCGCGTGACATTAATAGCGTGCTGGTCCCCATCGCTGAGAGCGCTGAAGAAGGTTCACAAGAGGAACCTAATCGAACCAATCATAAATTTGGAATGGCAAGTTGGGAGGTGAGTGAGTCGTATGGAAGGAGACTGTCAGCGCCACAAACGTTTGACATCTGTAGGAAAGATGTCGCGCCAACCATGGAACCATCACTAAGTGTGATGGGTGGGTGCAAATGTTCACCCGAAAATGAGAACGTTACAGGAAGAGACGAAGTGAAAACCCCCAAAGATCTATTAAATAATGTTGAAAATGACACGAGAGTGGTAGATGTTCAGGGGACATCGATGGTAGAGAGCACGGAGCAATCTGATGTAACAGATCGTGCTGATGAAGATGACGAAACGGTGAGAGGTGACATAGACAGTCACACACAAAGTTTTGGAGAAAAAGGTGTTGGAGCTGGGGGTGAAGGGGATGTAACCCATGGTGATGAAGTCCAAGAACTAAGTAACGATCGGGAGATTTTAGAAAGTAATCAGAAGGATACGATGTCTCGAAGAGAGGAAGTTAAAAAGTGTGGTATAAAGGAAGTGCATGATGGGATGCCAAGACGCAGAGAAGAGTCAAAGAGTTATACTCAGCATTGCTGCTGGGGCAGGGAGTATATATTGCGTCGAGGATTAAAAGATGGAAATAGAGAGAGAACAAAGTTCATAGAACTGTCTGAAAGTATGACAGAATCATTGTGCCAAAATACTTTGGAAGAGGGAGAGAAGTGGAGACACCGTGACTGCCATAGAGAAATGGTACAGACGGTTGATAATACAAAATGGCACAATGAATGGTGCGAAGATAAGCTGGAAAGAGAAGACATCGGAAATGTGGAAAAGGTTTGGATAATAAAAGAAGTTAGGTGCAGAGAGGGTAAGAGAACATACTGCAGGAGGAGTGAAGGAGGAATGTCAGGAGAAAAGGAGATATGTGAAATTGATTGTAGAAGTGAGGAGTGTGATGATGATGAAAAGTCTCACATGAAGAGTCACCGCATGGTGAAACTGTTGTTAGCAAAGGAAGGTGAGAGAAGTTGGTAGAAAGGGAGAAGAGTGTCAAAAGAGACACGGAAACACAAAGAAACGTGTAATACTATGGAAGAAGTTAGAGAGAAAAGGAGATAACGAAGGAAGAAGATGGTGTAGGTCTGGAGGAAAGGGTGTAAGAAGAATACTTATAGGTGTATGTCAAAGGAAGACGCCAACAAAGATGGTCACAACGAAAATAAAAGATGAAAGAAACGAGGCCGATTATTTTGTTGAAAATAGATTCAAATATTTTGTGACCCGGCGCAAACACCCAACTACTCTTGTGACTGTTCTTCGAAGGCAAATTCATGTTTGCCCTAATCCACGTTAGTGGGAGATAGTGTAGTCAATGACTATCTAAGCAGATCATATGCCGACAACACATCTGGTTCATTATCAGGAGATGCTACCAAAGAAGGAGCTCTGAATAAATGACCAATGTTTTGATCACGTGTACATAGAGCAAAATGTACATATTTGCTTCAAAGGGTGGGCCAAAGATTTGTAATGCAGTAATACACGTAATGCATAACTTTGCCCTCATTTATGTTTTGTAAAGCAATGGCAGCATGGTCATTGTTATTTCACTTTCATTTTCTATGTTTACGTGTATCATTGCAATGGCTCATCAGAAGAAAAAATTCTGTATAAAATACTGTTTTGTAAGTCATGCGTAAACGATGCCAATGAAAACTGTTTTCGAAAACTTAACTTTTGAGTCGCGATTTTTGATTGGTGCGCTGATTGTAATCGGGGAATCATTGTGTCCAAGCGTACGTATCACTATCGGCATTATTATTATTATTATTATTATTATTATTATTATATTATTATTATCTTAGTAAAACCTTGAATTTGAAATCTAACTTTTATTTTATATAAAAGTTTTGTAAATTGAATTTATAAATGTTAGACTAGTGCTTTCAATTGAGATATATCATTATTTCTTAATAATTTATGTTGCATCTTTATAAATTATTTTATAATATATTAAAGTAATATTCTGTATATCTTTATAACTATGTTCTATTTTAAATAGGAATACAGGCCATTTTCACTCTCAAAACCTTTATTATTATTTACTTTTAAGACACTTTTTGTATACATCTTTTTATGTACTATAAAACATTCTGATTGGATGGCTAAGCGTAAACTCATTGACGGAGATTTATATAAATAATAAAGTTGGGAATATTTTATATCTTTTGCTCTCATCTGTCGTCAATCAATGTGCTTACTGTTGGTACGCGCTTGTCGCCTTGTCTGATTGTTGTTATTATTTATTTTAGTGTGCATAGTCTTGTAATCGTGGAAGTGTTTTATTTTGTATTTTATTAATAATTAATTGTGTTAATATTTTTAAATGCAAAAAGGTGTTATAATTTGTCAATGTGGAAATCTTGTGGCTTATTTTCTTGTAAAGCCAATAATGTTTTGAGTTATGTGTCAAATGTAATTTTGTTTATTCGTGTAAGTATAATTTTTGCTTTACCGTTATACGAGTGTCGTCTGTTGATCACAACTTGCAAATGTATAATATCTGCGGTGTTGCCATAGGTCACTAGCAGGTAAGAGTATTTATTATTGATGTGTATTATTTTTGTAAAGTGGTAAATATTCTTTTGTATTAGTAAACCTAAAGTGTTTGACAATTAAAGTTGCAATATTTTATATGTGAATGATTCTTAAAATCATATTTTATTTATTTGAAATTAAGATTTGTTAAATTACTAACCGGCAACTCTTTTGCTTTGAGACATCAGCTGATTCTGACCAGCTGTAATTGCATTCATTTGTTCACACTGAAAAACCGACATACTCAATAGTTGTCTAAATCTTTTAATTTTCAAGTTAATAGTTTAAATCATTTGCAAAGTCAGTTTGTCTATATATTATTTTCTTGATATACTTTATCCATTCATATATATCATTGAACATATATTTGTATGTATATTATATATATATATAAATGTATGGGCAAAGATTTATATGAACATTTCGATAAAGTACTTACTGGTTGAATATCTTTCATTTATTTCTTTAGCGTAATATTTAATATTTAATATAATTTATAATATATATTATCATATATATTATATATATATATATATTATATATATATATAATATATATATATATATATATTATATAGTTATATTATATATATATATATATACTTGGTAGTTAGTGTTTGGTATTATATATTCGGTGCGTATATATGCAGATATCTAAAGATATCTGGTTATTATATTTCATGGATATATAAAACCTTGTAGTTGTTGTTAAATAGTATATATATAATACTATATATATAATATATATATATATATATATATATATATACTATATATATATATATATATATATATATATATATATTATATATATATATAATTGATATATCTAGTACTGAAGGTTTTACAGTTGCGGTGCGTATGTATACAGATATCTAAAGATATCTGGCTATATATTCATGGAAGTGTAAAACCCTAATTGTAAGATCAGTACATCTTTCATTTTTTTTTTTATTAAAATATTTCTAGAATTTTCCCAGTGGTTTCCTTCAATATTTCCAAACGTGTTTCTCTTTCATTTATTTAAGTATTCAATTAGTTATTTGATTCAAGTCATAAAAGACTTTGGTTTAGTGGTCTAGAGATTGATCACCAATTGAGTTTATTCATTGATAAGAAAAGTACTATCTGAATTGTTTCACATAAGATAAAGAACTCGGTCAAACCGTTGTTACACTTGAAGAGTCTTCAAAGAGAGATAAGTCGGTGAGTTTAAGTATAGGTTGTTCTGCAACATTGCACAGGCCGGTAGCCCACTTAATAGAAGACTTAGATACTGTTACGATATAATGGTTTTGAGAATTTAATATTGGTGTTTAGATGATTGGATTGTCCACGCGGGGAACTAGCATGGGATTTGTTTTACAGTTCGAAGAGTTAAGTTTATGTACAAAATAGTTTAATGATCTTTTTAATTTCCAGTCACTACAATATATATTATAATTATTATATATTATTTATATATAATATATATAATATAATATTATTAATATAATATCATATATATATATATATATATATATTTATTATATTTTTATATGATATATCATATATCCATATAGGCCCCTGTTATGTTTTAAGAAGCTCCGTCAAGTTTTGTTTTTTTTGTACGTTTTTTTTTTAAATATTGCTAGTATATGATATCTAACAATGAATTTCAGTGGTGATGGACATGATTCAAAAGTTCGAAATATTTTAAATAATTAATTTAAAAATAAAAATTTATATCAATAAAATTTAAAAATGAAATATCTCAAAAAGTTAACGAAACTTACACGAAAAACCAATTGCATATTCTGAAATCAGCGTTTAAAAGCTTAATATAAAAAATGTAAAAAAAAAAAAAAATTTCCATAAATGAAAATATCTCGAAAAGTACGACACTTAAGAAAAACCAATTACATATTTGGAAATCAGCATGTAAAGCTTATTACAAAAAATGTAAAAAAAAATTAAATAATAAAATAAAATAAAAAAATAAAAAAAATAGGGAGGCTCGAGCCGACGGGAGGACTAGAGGGGGGGACGTTACGTAGGGGAGAAGGCGGAGGAAACCCTCGCGCACCCAAATACCAAAAGAGCGGGGGTTCCGGAGACCCCTCCCCGCAGGGGGGGAAATAGTCCTACCCTGTTCGCTTCCTCCGGAAGGCCCGAGAGACCCCGACTCCTGCATCTTTGCGTTTTCCCTTGGGTATTCCTTTAGTTAAAAAAAAATTAAACAACTGACGGAGTTGTTAAAGCGTAACGGTCCTATATATTTTTGAATCATGTCCGTCACGCCCTTAATTGAACTGTTTGGACTCATATACTTAGAAATATATAAAAAAAAACAAAAAAAAAATCAAAACTGACCGAGTGCCTTAAAACATAACAGGTCCTAATATATAATATATATATATATATATACTATATATACTATATATATATATATATATATAATATATATAATAAATATATATATATATAATATATATATTATATGTGTGTGTTGTGTGGTGTGTGTGTGTGTATGTGTGCGCGCGGTTTAGTCTACAGATGTACGTGGCACATCTGTTGGGTTTTATAAAGAAGACTCCATAGGGAGGGAAAATGGTAAGAAAAAATTGATTATATAAAAAAAATACCATTTCCTGTATTTTAGAGATTTATATTTCTTAGAGCCTAGAATTAACTCATTTACCTGAATATTTAATAAATTTGTATATGGGATGCTGCACGGATAAATATTTCAAGCAATTGAGAAAAAGTGTTTTTCTCAAGCTTAAGAAGCGAAGTAGATAACCGTTTTTCTCAAGCTTAAGAAGCGAAGTAGATAACCCTCCGTCTCCATCTTTCCAGAATAACTTAGGAAAAGACCACACAAATATTTAACAACTATATAAAGTAAGAAGCTACCCTTACTGCTATTTTAATCTAAGAATATTTCTGAGAATCAGAATTTATCCAGGTCACTTCTCACTTGATATGTTTAAAACAAATAATTAAATACGAGAAGTATTACAATGATAAGTGAAGAATTAACTTCAATACTTTTTAAAAGCTTGGTAAAAAAGGAAAAATAAAAAGAGGAAAGACAAAAGGAAAAAAAAATAAAACAAATTATAAAAATGAAACACTAAGCGAAATCAAAAGCAAAAACAAAAACAAAATCAAGAAGAAGAAGAAGAAGAAGAAGAAGAAGAAGAAGAAGAAGAAGAAGAAGAAGAAGAAGAAGAAGAACACTGACTTGCAAAGACTTTACAGTCCACTCAAGGCTAGTCTTTTAAGTATTTTTGTTTTTTTTTAATTTGTTGGATGTGTCTACTGTTTTAAAACAAATCTGTTGAGTATTTTTGAAATAAGTATATTATTTTACTTATTTCAATATGAGTTTGCTTACTTAGAGCAGATCTGCTTCTAAGCAATAAACATCATAGTCTGCTAAGTATTTTTGTTTATTTATTGTGTTGGATATGTCCACTGTCAATGTGACATATGAGTTTGCCCACTCAGAACAGTTTCTGTTTCTAAGCAACAAACATCATAGTGTTTACAAGTGGGTGAAATTTTGTTTTTGGATTATTTTTCATACTCAGTGTGATCGATTAGATCACCGTCTTAAAACAGATATGTTCAATGCGGTGAATATCAAAGCTATTCATTACAGTTATGAGTTTGCTAACTCAGAACAGAAATGTTTCTAAGCATCAAACATCATAGTGCTAAAAGTGTCAGAAATTTTGTTTTTGAATTATTATTCCTACTCAGTGTGATCGATTAGATCACCATTTTAGAACAGATATGTTCTAAGCGGTGAGCATCAAAAGTTATACGAGTTCAGCGCCCAAATTCATTTTAAGATGTACTTTTTAAGAAGAAAAAGAAGAAGAAGAAGAAGAAGAAGAAGAAGAAGAAGAAGAAGAAAGAAGAAAGAAGAAGAGAAGAGTGCAAAATAATCAAAGTAGTAATATTAAGGCTGAAGGCTTCCAACACTTTATCAGCTCGTCCTTCACAAACAGTTGTTGTGTAAATGGTGTTGGGGAATTTGCTATATTATTGCAAATGTATTTGTTATTAGTTGTGTGCGTTTTATTTGAAGGTCTGTTGCTGAATCATACCATCTAAATTAAAACTAAAACAAAATTTACTTATTTTTATTTTTAGTGAAAATTGGGATTCAAATATTATATATATATATATATATATATATATATCTATCATTATATATATATATTTTTAATATAATGTTACATTTACACTATTAAAAAAATTTCTATATATTAATATATATATATATATATATATATATATATATATATATATATATATATAAAGTTTCTCGGTGATTTTATTTTACAAAAAATTTTTTTTGAAGAAGTGAAAAATAGCAAGATTTTTTTTTATTCAGTATCGAGTTTTCAGAGCCTATATAATTGGGTAAGATATACCTTTCATTTAGATCATTTATTTGTATACCCAAGCACAAAAAAATTTATTTTTGAAATTTCCATCATTTTTTTTTTTTTTTTTTATAATGAAAATATTTTCCACGCCCATAAGTAAAATTGTTGGAAATTCAAAAAATTAATTAAATAAGAAAAAATTCATGTTGATCGGATGACCAGAATAAAAATTATTGCAATTTTTCATTTTTCAAAACCATTTTTAGTTGGGTAAGGAAATTGACTGTTGCTCAGATCTGGTGTCAAATGTCATAAAAATGCTTGTGACATTATTTAGGTACTAGACCCATCTTTGCATAGTTTAATTTTCAATTCATTTCGACAGAATTTTTAGGCCTAGAAACAAAAAAAAATGGCATTAAAAGTTTTTCTTCAAATTAAAGTACAAAATAAATAAAAAAAAAAGCAACATGAAAATCATGTTTAAGTGATTAGAAAAAGCTACAGTTTGCTTTTTATTTGTTAAAAATCGAGAGAAAATTAAGGAAACTATAAAAATTTCATGTTTGGGGATAAAATCAAAAAGCTCCATAGCCCAAATCAAAGCCTGCAATTAGAAATTAAAATTCAATGAAGTCTACGAAAATTTTGCTTTCTTCTGTACACAAAACGACATAAAAATCAAAAACAATCCAATTTTTTCTTACTTTTAGTTTCATGTTTCTTTGTCTAATTTCTCCACAAAAAAAAAGTAATACGATTTTCATAATTTGTTAGTAAATTCATATATATATATATATATATATATATATATATATATATATATATAATATATAGATATATATATTATATATATTATATTTATATTATATATATATATATATATATTATATATATAGTATATATATTATATATATATATATATATATATATATATAATATATAATATATATATATATATATATATATATATATATAATATATATTATATATATAATATATATATATATATATATATATATATATATATAGTATATATATATATAGTGAAAAGTTTTCAGTAAGATGAGTTTCTTATCTAACGTTTATTACACTCCCAAATTATATAAAAATATATAAAATAATAATAATAATAATAATAATAATAATAATAATATATAATAAATTATATAAAAATATATAAAATAATAATAATAATAATAATAATAATAATAATAATAATAATAATAATAATAATAATAATAATAATAATAATAATAATAATAATAATAATAATAATAATAATAATAATAATAATAATAATAATAATAATAATAGAAGAAGAAAAAAATACACTTCAGGTATTCTCTTTTAAGTTTAGTTGTACAATCTCAGATTTTCCTTATGGGACCAATAATAATTTAAAATCGACCAATCAGTAGTTTTGGAAGTCTTTTAATAACTTGTTATATATGTGACTAAAGCTTACCTCCTTAAAGCTTCAAATATAAAAGAAGAAGGACGAAAAACCCATAGATATATCTTTCAGGCAAGGCCGTCCTCTGAGCTTTAATCAAAGATGGGTAGTAGTATGACATAAATACCGCAGGGTCTGGAAATATATTGGATTTTTTGTTTAACCTGTTTTTTTGCGAAAAAAAAAATAAATAAAGAAATAAGGAGGGTAAATGGATATGGGTGTGGGTCATAGTATCTCCCCTTACATCCGCCTGTTGGTGTCGCAGCCTTCCTGAAATGCAGGTTTCGCGCCGTTACGCACAATGTTCAGGGGCTAAGTCCCAAAACTTGGAAATGGTCGTAGAAGGATGAAATTTGAAGAGTGTATAGAAGAGGAAGGAGTATGGATGAAGAAGGATTAAGAATGAGTCAGAGATGGTGTCGGCACCGGTGCAGAAACCGGCGCGATGCCGAGTTAGTAAACATTCGTATAATAATACAATATTGATGTTCTTATATATGTTTATAAGATCGTAGAGCTTGAATATGATAGTATCAAGTTCCTAAAAGGTAGGCTGTGGATGTGGCCTCCGAAGATCATCTCGGAACTCCACGCCGGTTTCACACCCGTGAAACGCACGGTACCTAAATAAGTTCACGTGGAGCCTGAGATTATACACCAAAGTGCAGGATAGCCTCCTCGCGGTTAATTCGATGGTTCGGGTTCCTTGCAATTGACGGCCCGGTCATAGGCTAACATAAAGACCGGTTTTTAGCTTGTACCCTCATCCACGGGGGAAAAAGTGAGAGGTAGAATGAAGACCAATGTTTGAAGAGGCACCGGATGGCCCAGAGGCTGTGATAAGAAAATGGGAGGTTAACTTCTTTAAAAGATAGAAAGTACAAAGTACGTAAAGGGATTAGTGGGTGGGAATTATATTAAAAAAATAGATAGAAATTGATATATATATATATATATATATATATATATATATATATATATATATATATATTATTATATAATATATATATATATATATATATATATATTAATATAATATATATATAATATATATAATAATATATATATATATATATATATATAATATATAAAATATATATATATATATATATATATATATATATATATATATATATATATATATATATTATATATATATATATTAATATATATATATATATATATATATATATATATATATATATATATATATATATATATATATATGACTGTCATCGGAGTTGGATGCATTGAAAACAGCTGGGAAGGAAGAAATGAGAAGAACAAGAGAAGGGTTGGAAAAAGATTGAAATGAAACTCGATAGCATATTAAAAAATTTTTGTTTGAATCATATATTTTGGAATTAAAGTATAAATTATAATTAAGGCAAAATTAATATTTAAATACTTAAGAAGAGGAGCTTCAAAATTTTCTATCCAGGTCGTTCACGTAATTTTAAATAAGATAATATGATTTTCACTAAAATATTCTATGAAGCAAGAAAAATTTGGAAATAGTTCTTTTGAATTATTATCACTGTCCAACAAAAAAAAATTCATTAAGCAAGCAAAAACATATATAATCTTTATGCATTTTGAGCCGCTGAATCCAAATATGCAATCAGATTTAAACTTTCAAAGCAAAATGAAATTATAATGTTAAGACATGTATATTACAATAACACGAAATATGGAAAGAAAATATGGATTTTATTGCATATTCAATATTTAGAAGTAAAAATCATAGATTTCAAAATATGTATGAATTTAAGCTTATTTCCTACTGTATTTAGTTTTAATTTTATGCGTAGCATATGAATCATCCCGTTGAAGATTCCAGCAGAAATCTGCAAGCATTGCAAGAGTTCATTTTCCCTTGTATCTATTTTCCATGTTAAATATCTCCTGATGGACCGTTCTCACTTGTTCGTCGTTAACATCTGCAGCATTCTCAGGGAAAAATCAAGATGTGAGTGTAAGAAATGAACATTTAAGGACTTATTACAATCAAGTTTTTGATATGATTGAATTAATTAGTCAACAAGGGCTCTGTAGTTTTCGGCCTTGTGTTTTCCGAGCAGACCATTACAAACTGCTCTAAAACTCCTCCAGACATTCAACTGTATTTCATTCATTGTTTTTTCAAAATCATTGGCAACCATGAGTTTACGAATTTGCGGTCCGACAAAGATCCCTTCTTTCACCTTAGCATCACTTAATTTAGGGAACTTGCCTTTTAGAAACTGAAATGCTGGCTGATCATGTTTTAAAGCTTTAACAAGTTGATTTATAAGATCTAACTTAATTTATAGTGGTGGCAGAAGAATTTTTTTCCTTTTTGACAAGTGGTTTCCGAATAACGTTGTGAGAATCTGGTTTTAGTACATCACCTGGAGGCCAATCTGAGTGGATATACTGCTCTGCTTTTGCCCTCCTATCCCATTTGCAAAGGAAGCACATATACTTTGTATAGCCAGTTTGCAGTCCATTTAGAAGCGCAACTACTTTTAAGTTAGTGCGTGTAAGCCATTCGGGCTCATTGTATTGAACCGTGGCACAAACGGTAGAGCGACGGAGTCGCATGGCAAAGGCGCGGGTTCGAATTCTAGTTCGGATCCTAGGTAGAAATTACCTAGAAGTTCCCCTCCTTGAATAGGGCTATGCCCGTGAGGTGTGAACTTTAAAAAAAAAAAAAAAAAAAAAAAATGTAGGCTAAGTTTTCGTAGGTTTACTTTAAAATTACAGAATGTGCAATGGAAACTGATGGGAAGATATTGTCATTATGTAATAGAACAGCCTTAGTGCTGTATAGTGATGCGTCGATAAACAATCTCCATTCTTCTGGATGGTAGACAATGTCTAGATCGTTAAACAACCCTTGAATGTTGTTGCAAAAACACAAGCTATTCTCCATTGAAAAGTGTTGCTGTAAAGCATTCGAACGAAGTCTAAATTTTGTAATCCTCACGTCTTTTTTTAGTAAATATCTTTCTTGAAACCGAGAAACTAGTAATTCGCTTTGTTGCTTTGATAATGACAGATCACGTACTAAATCGTTTTAATCGGCCTGACCGAAAAGCCTTGGTTTTGATTCTTTTTGCTCTTCACATGGCTCATCTGATTCCATATAGTCAGGGTTGTCTGATGTCTCTGAATCAGAGGATAGATTGCATCTCTTTAGGCGGTTCAGGAGGTAGAATCTCTTTTGAATGGGGCACTGGACGCATAGCTGATAAGTCAGGGTATACAATACACTTCACACTCTTCTTGCTGTGACCTGAAGAAAAGAAATTGAAGTAATAACTTTAATATTACAGCTTATAAAAGGTGTATTTTAAAAGGTGTTACATCATACATTTACTTATATTGCTGTTATTATTAATGAACATCAAAAGCATAAATGTTTACATGCAATTAATACCATTTCTGTATAGTCAACCAAGCAGAATGTAACAGTCTGGTTGTGTGATCTTGAGGTTCCTCCCAAACCATTGAAACCGAATGTAACTGCTTCTTCTGTGTTCCGCTCTTAGCCAGTTGACAGTGAACTGAACAGTTTTTTTGCAAACATATTAATGCCCACCCCTTATCTTGATCTCCGACTTTGCACTTGAAATACAGGTGATAAAGGTTTTCAACGTGAGAAGTGAGATTTCACCGATCTCTTTTAATCGTCAAATTTTCACAAACATAGCAAAATTGGTTGGGAGAGGTTTTTTACCAAGCTCTTCTAGGACATATTAAGCATTTAGATACTATAGTCTACCCAACGCTGTAAAGAAAAAAAACATAACAATTAATTTGAATTTCAAATACTTTTTACAAAAATGAAACGAAATTATATATTATATATTACAATTATATATTGAAACTGTCTATCTGGGGTTCTTTTTGTGCTAGCATGCCGAATTTTGAAATTTAGTTTTTACGCTATCTACATACAGTTTTCTTGTACAAATGTTGTGTTTTTTTATAATGGTTCAAAATTTATAATTTATATTACTTTTATTAAACATCCTTAATTTATACAAAACTACATTTCCAAAAGCGTATGTTGATACAAAAAACGATTTCAAATTTCAGAATTCTATCACAAAATACCAGAATATTGATTTCACATCTTTGCGTAAATTTTGGTTGTTGACAAGTGTTATTAGTAGCTGAACATAATTTTGGATATCAAGATAGATTGGAAGCCTTATATTCTGAAAGTGATACCTGGTCGACAAGAGGTGCAACATTTCCGGGCAGTCCAATCAGGGACTGAAGAGATTTTCTTTGCGTAATAATATGATAAGATGATGATGATGAGGTAAATATAATAATGATTAGTGCTAGCAGTGATAGTAATATTGTTATTAATTAGTGTTATATTAACGTTATTGATAACAGTCTTAATGATCTTAATATTTTTAATTAATAATGTATTCATATTATCAATGCAAGTGTTAAGTTGTCATATAGTTTAATGATATCAGACTTATTTTAATGTTAGGATAATAAAAATGCCTAATGATGGTAGTGATATATAGTATAATAATTATATATATAATATAATTATTATAATATTATTATATATATATAATATATATATATAATATTATATATATATAATATATATATATATAATATACTATTTATTTGTATATTGAAATGATATGTAGTATGTATGTTTGTATGTATGTTATTTTTTACTGTATTCTTAACTATTTATTATCATATAAGCCGCCCGTTACTGAGAGTAGAGCACTGCCAATAATGCGGAAGTAAAACCGAAGGTTCGGCACGGTCGGTGGGAATGGAGGCTAATGTCTCTTCTTTGGTTAGCTTTTCGTCTGCTCGGAACGTTATGTGATACACCCCTGGCCTTTATTTAGGGCTCTACCCGTGAACGGTGGTGGTTTTATCTGTAATATATATATATATTATATACTATTATATATAATATAATATATATATATATATATATATTATATATAGTATATATATAGTATATAGTTTAATAATATATAGTATTATAGGAGGCAGACTCCCTTTAAAAGGAAGTTACATATAAAGACATGATAACGAAAATTCGCCGAACTGCTTACCTCGTACAACCTGCAGTTTTTGGCGGGTTTTCCCCAAAAAAAAAACCGGTGTTAGCTAAAACCCAATATGAAGGCAGGCTAGAGTAGCCACAAGTTGCTCTTTTTTTATCATGTTTTAATCTTTTATTTTTATTTTTTTTTTTTTTAAAAAATTTTTAAGGAGCTCGAGCCGACGGTGCCGACGGGGAAGAGGGGGACGAAGTCCCCCCGTCGCCCCCGCTGAGGCCCGAGAGACCCTGATCTTTCCATCTTTTGCGATTTAATTTGGGTATTTCTTTAGTTAAAAAAAAACCTGTTATTGGCAACTTTGACGCTCCCTATGCCTTGAAATAATCGAAAAACTCGATTACATCGTTCGTTCGATATATATATACTATATATGTACTATATATCATATTATATATATATATATATATATATATATATATATAATATGATATATGATTTACATATATAATATATATATATATATAAATACTATATATAATATATATATTATATATATCGGTTCACTCCTTTTACAAGGACATATTTCCTATATATACTATATATTATATATATATATATTATAATATATATAATTAGATATATAGAGATAATACTATATAATACTATAACAATATATCTTATAATATAATATACTAATAATATATATATATATATTATTATATAATATATATATATAATATATATATATATAATATTATATAATAATAATTATATACTATATTATACTAATATATATTATCAAAATCCCTAAAAATATTTTTCATTTATATTAAATTAAAATAATGTTGAAAGTAATCATTTTCCATATCATATTTGTTTTTGGTGTTATATTTCTTTTCCTTCTTTTCCTTAAGAGGCAGATAAATTCCTTTGGTTCGTGTTAAGCAGATTGATTCGAGGACTTAAAGAAAAATCTCTAAATGGAAATAAGTTTTACTCTTATAAAAGAATTCCGTATGCTGAACCACCAATAGGAAACCTAAGATTTAAGGTATGAATTTTTTTTTTCTTACAATTACTAAATACAATTATTATTCCCTCGATCTTAAATAATTAAGATAACAAGCTTTTATTAATTATTACAATCTGTTTGCAGGAATTGACAGAATTTCGTTCTCAGATTTTTTTTTTCATAAGCATTACAATTATAGTAGAAAATAACGTACAGAAGGGAAGCAAAACCAAGAAACCTTTAGTGACTAATCACTAAATATCTGGAATCTAAAAACTTTTTTGTCGACCTCTTGTTTCCAGTGCGCCGTATATATGGAGTCTGGCATATATATTATATATACTATTTATATATATATTATAATATATATATATATTATATATATATATATATATATATATATATAATATTATCAGTGTATTCGTATATATAATAGTATATATAATATATAATAGTATAATGTTATAGCTCAGTGGGTACAGCGCTACATTCCTGGTCGCTACGTGCACACACCTACGGTCTGGAGCGTGTCTAGTATAAGGCACGTAATATAAGCGGAGTTGAGCTACCAACTTCAGGACTGCGACGCTTTGCTCGTTCTTATCAAGCGTTAGCTGATAAGAACCTGGATAAGGGCAGCACACTAAATTTCGTAGCTAAGAAGTGTAATTGATTTGTCATGTTATTTACTGATTATATTATCATTATTCATTCATTATTCACACACGGATGGCAGACGCTGTTAATATAGTTATTATTAAATCGACGGTAATATATCTTTATTGATTCATTAGTAGCCGAAAACAAAGATGCTGATTATTATTGCGCCTTACATTCATTCATGTATTATTATTTATATTATTATTAATTATTATGCCAAATATTATCCTTCGTAGAAGAATTCAATTTTTGAGCCGACTCCGACTCCTGCTCCGAATCTTCCGACTCTGACTTCGACTCCGACTGTGGAAGAGGGAAACGGCGAGGATGTGCTGACTCATGGGTCCGGGTCCGGCATAACACACGATCCGACGATCCGAACTTCTGGTGACGCTAAGAGTGGCAGGCAAGCCAAACATTTTGGCTCCACGGTACCCGACGCGAAGGTAGCCCATCCGTGAAGCATGGTCGGGACGACTGCGGCAAGCTAGCTGTCCTCGGCTTACAAGCGCATCAGGTTTAGTGTTAGATTCTATTGGGTTCGTATTAGATTCAGTTAGAGTTATTATTAATTATTTGTTACTTATTTCGACTAAGGAATGGCTTAATTGGATTATCATCCTATTCTAAGTTATAATTCAGGTAAATATTTGTGCTGATTTTATTATTTTGATTATTTAATTATTTATGTAATTATTATTATTGTGTGATAATTACACAATAGTTGACTTATCGTTGATTATTCATTATTCGATTTATTTCGCAATTATTTATGATTCATTGATTATTATTTTCATTATATTATTCTATTATTAATTTATTAATTATTAACTTTATCTATTTTTGCTTTATTATTATTATTTTTTTAATTATTATTATTATGATTATTATTCAATATTATTATTATTATTATTATTATTATTATTATTATTATTTTATTATTATTCATTAATTTCATTATTTTATTCATTATATTATTATATATTATTATTTATTATTATTATTATTATATTATTATTAACAGAACAGATAGGGATAAAGAAAGAAATTTATTTTAAAATTTATTGAAAAAACAAAGTACATGTACGAGACATATATTATATTATCATATATATATATACTATATTATTTATTATATATCCTATATCTATATATATAATATATATATATTATATATATAAACTATATATATATATTATATAATAATTTATTTATGATCAGTAATAGCATTTTTAATAAAATCAAAGGAAATTAATATATCAAGCAAATCTATCAGTTATTATAATATATAAAAACATTATTACATTTTTATTTTAAAACCCTTTTTATAAAAATTATATTCATATTACATTCTTTGTATTTTAAAGGTCGTGAAAAAGAGAAATTAATCATGACGTCGTTATTTACGCATCAGTATAGAAAAGAACACTAACCGAACTGTCGTATACTTAGTGATTTGGAAAGAGAATCCCTGTATCCGAAGGGGATGGTACGTAGTCGTGTTTATTTTATAAGTGAACTCTGAATAAATCGCAGTCATTCTGGCCGCTTCGCAGTCTTCTGTTACGCCTTTTGTGATAGATACATCCTTCACCTTTTTTTGATTGGCTTTAAACCTTAACGAGGAGCACTTATAGTGCTAAATGTTTTACCATTAAACTATCATGTGTTTTTTATTTCATCCACTCACATATGCCTTATCCCATGTAACACCTGACTGTAGCACCCTTAAGGTCTCCATTTTCAACAACGTAGAGCCGTTATACCTCTCCATCCCTTGTCTTAAGTTTAGTCATAATAAACCTTTCAAACCTTCCTGCATTATCTATCGTTAACACCAAGCCTCGTCATTTTCATCATCATTCATCTTCGATGTATGTCAAGTTCACAAGTTTTAAACAAAACATAGTTACTCGAAGTTAACCGATTTTTCCCTGTTTGTTTTTTAACGTTAAACCCTTAGCTTTTACCATCATTGGTCTATGGCACACATCCGGTTTTAAAGACGTCCGAAATCAGCCGGTAAGACTTAGGACCGTGCAGCATCGGCTAAAGGCCCCATTCCGCTTGTATACCTGACCCTAATCCATTTCGTTCCATTAAAGGTTTTTCTGTTCCCTAAAAATTTAACGACGCGCTGGACTCGTAGCAGATCAGTGCTCAGTCCCCATTCCTGTCACACGATTTTTTGTGGGATCGGCCAAGATAACATCCCGATAGCTGTCTGTATCACACATTACTAAACTTCGGCTTTGTCCTAGCTAGCTTCTTCGAAGAATAGATATAAAAGTTTTACCCTACGTGGGCAGTGGTCGAAATGCTGGCCACGCGATGTGGTGGATCGAGTAGTTCTTTCACGTATTGGGTGTATTTCACCGAAACAGCAACTGATGTTTCGGCCTATCCACGTGCAGTGCGACATCCTTTACTTCCTCTGGTATCCTGCATTGTTTAAACGTGTTCCCATACTTCAGGCATCGGTGGTGACAGATGAACTATCCCATGTTTGGTGCCCGTTCACTAGTTCCTCCAAGTGAATAAGGTCATTACTTGCTATGAAACGAAGCAGGTTTCGGTATCATCTGAGCCCAACTTCTTACCCAGTTTTAACAATCCCTTTCCGATTCGGTTCAAAGTCCTTCACATGAATTGATCGACCCATTCGCTATCGCTGCCTAGCTAGTTCAGCGGGTAAACCGACGCCCTGCTTCTCTTTACCTTTAATTCTCAAGAACTTGTTACGCGTTTCCACATAGCACTGCTGTAAACAATGCCCGTCTTTGAGTCAAAGTCCAGATTCATAATAAGCTTGGCGATCCTTGTTATCCTTTCGTTAACTAACGTCTAGTTCAGGTGTATTGGTACAACACCTTTCTGAAAACTCACGCTGTCCCGTCTCAGTAATGGCTACTTACATGAATTTGTCTTCGTCCTTCTTTTTTTCTTCTGGCACATTCGTTCTAACATTAGGGTGGACAAAGAACTCAGTCTTTCCTATTATCCCTGGCAAGCCAGGTATAACAGTAGGAGTTTTGAGGATGAAGGACGCATATCATTAGCTAGCATCATCGGCGAACCGAAATACTTCCTTGTTACCTGCGTCTCTACTAACATTCTTCAATGGTAAGGCAGTTTCTGTCCTCCTACACTTTGTGGGTAC